>BQNB010129793.1:0-14321 GCA_026074375.1 Tanacetum coccineum | reverse complement strand
TATGAGCCTTACTCTCAAGCATTTGAACCACATTTTGCAGGGTGGGTTTAACACACCAATGTTCAAATATCATACAACCATCAACAACACAGAAAAAAAACCCAAATTTTAAGTTGAAAAAAACAGACATTTACAAATGGGATGAACCTTCAAGAACACAAAATTTGAAAAGAGTACATTTTTATGATTCTTTGAAGATAAATAATAACTTATCAATAATAATAAAAAATACCTTGCAAACAGGCGAGTTGGTAGAGGTCATGTTTGGTTGAACAGCACTTGTGAGTTGCAATATGCAGATATGACTACAAAACTTATGTTATGCCAAATATAGTATATTCGCTTTTAATGATTTTGACCCGTTTGAAGTATTTTTTACACCATTTTTAGCTTGCCCGTTTGATTTATTATAGATAAAACTTAACAGAAAATGACTATTTAATTGTTAAATGGGTTAGTGATTACCTCTTCGGTTGATGATTCTTCTTTGAGATCAAATGTAGTAAGTGTGCGATAGAAACTCGCTTGAATGGCTTGTGCATTAAACACCATTAATGTTTTCTCCATCTTTACGTCATGCAATTTGCACTTGATTTCCTTTTGTATCTGCTTATTAAGTTAATACCGTAGCCTTTTCAATCATTTGGGAAAAATAAGGTTGCGTTTGGTTTGCAAATAACTATCACTATCGGTATTGGTTTGAAAATAGGGTAGAATGAAAGTAAGTATATCAATCTCATTGTTGTTGTTTGGTTTGATAATTTCGGTATAGGTTTTACAACCCACCTACTAGCAAATAAAATTAAAAACAACTTAATACTAGTGGGTCCTACGAAAATACTATCATAAACCACCTTTTTGAGTGGTATGAATCTATGCATATGAATCTAATTAATTATATATCGATTTGCAACCAAACACTTGCAATGGATATCGTAGGCATAGCTTGATTCCGAAAGGAGTGAACCAAACGTGCCCTAACTCCAATTTTTAATTGACCAGCTATATGTTAAGCCAAATATATAGTATATTTTCTTCTAATGATTTAAGAAATTTTTTTATATAAAACCAAACAAAAAAGAAGGGAGAATATTCAAACGGGTAAAGAGGGTGTTATTGTGTAAGCAATTTCATGATTTATTTCCTTTTAAATCTTTCTCAAAAATTCAAAATTGCTACGGTTTATGAAGAGTTTGTTGAGTTGTGAAGACTGATCTAGGCTCCGAGCAGAAGGCTCTAGGCTTCGAGATATAGGCTCCGAAAGTTAGGCTCCGATAGGCGGTCATAGGCTTGCTGGGCAGAAACTTCTAGAAGATGGGCTCGGCCCATATGTAGTTAGCCTGGCTTTAAGATGCAATCTTGAGGAGCAATTTAGGATTAGGATTTCACACTTATATATAACCCTCAATGTGATTGTAAACGAGCATCTCTTGTATATATGTGTGCGTACCGCAATAATAAATCTATCTGGTTGTAGACTGCTACGACTTCCTTAGTCGTAGATACCACGTTATATCTTGTGTCGATTATATTCCGCAATTACTTTCCGTACGCCTTGTTTGTGTTCTTTGTTTGTTCGTCGGTGTGCGCAGGTGTGATATATCCACAACAGAGTTTCCTGTATTGTTAAGTTATGGTGGCTCGTTAAACTCATGCAGCCTTTTATCATCGAGCTTGTGCCATTTTAAAATTTTACTCCATTTGTATATGATATGTACCCTAATCTGACCGAGCCGAGCTTGAATATAGGCACTCGCTAAAGTTCGATTCAAGTTTCAATTAGATTGATAGATATAATTGACCCAAGTCTGGTTGTGGGCTTCCTTTTATTAGGGTTTCCTTGTATTCTATGTACATGATAGGATTGGACATATACTTTAATGAGTCGATCAGCTAATAATTTTGAACTTTAAGTTTTTTTTAGCTTCCTAGTTGGTCATATGTATGAGTAGTATGCTTCAGAAAACACATGTAGTACTTTAGCCAATCAAGTTACAAGTTGGTACAAGAAAGTAGATCTATTCGACAATTTAGTAAGTCGTTATCAACAATAAACACAAACCTTGTAACAGTAAACAAACAAACAAACAAACAGTAAAAGAACGCTCCACAAGCAAGAAACAAAAATCTTAATAAGATATCCACATTAAAAATAACTAATATGAAACTTGTTTATGGAATGCAATTCAACAATTGAAAACGCTCATAAACCTACTTTCAAATCAGTTTTAATCAAATGATATTGAACACCGCCACAGATAGTGTCATGCCATTTGGTTGCATATATCACTAGACATGTGTCATGTACAAAACCAAAATATAATTGGGTCATGGTACCTCCATGACTAGATACAAATAGTTCGGGCAAGATTAAGGCAAAGATATAAGTGAACAAGTTTCAAATAATCCAAATATGAAAACGAATCCAGTAGCATATTCCAAACAAGAACCAAATGATTATCGAATCAAACGAATTGTCAACATCAAACAAGTCATGATTACGGATAGCAAATCAAAGGAATATCAAACGAATATCAAATAGATCAAGTAGCCAAACAAAAGAGAATGAAGTGTCCTTACTAAAAGGACAGAATATTTGTACCTTAACGAATAAGCAAAGGAGAAACGGACACGAAGACAATAGATCACAACCTCTTCACTGAATCTACAAGAACCCATGATTACATGTCATTATCTATCTTATTTTATAAGTTTTATCACTTGATCTTACCATAAATAAAGTTTACTTGACCAAATTAAGGTTTCCAAAAAATTTAGATTTTGACTACTTATTCAAGGTAAGTTCCCATACATAAATGACCCATAAAAACATCTTCTAAAATTACACCAAAAATTACAGAGGTTCCTACATATGTCTAATACACCCATGATCATTGGTTTAATTTATTTCCATGTTTAAATATCCCTTTGACCCTTGTTACCCAAAACTGACCCGAATTTTGACCTGGCAGAACCTTTGAAAAGTTGACGCGTAAAAACCCAACTTAGACAACTCAGAAAATTCTGAAAAAAAATCATGGATGTAGCACATATCATTAAGATTTACCGAATAAAATTTTAGAAGCTAACTCCTTACGGTTTTTGAATTAAAAATCAAACACTACAACTGAATTTTTCAGATAAAAATTCCCCAGATTACTGCTTCGACACTTAATCTTATAAAATCTAAAAATCGACCTTCCCGACCTCCAATAAACAGATGCTGGATTTTTCTAGAAACTAGACTCTTTGAATTTAACTTTAGGCCCAATAATCATGTTAAACCCAATTTTTATCATTAAGATATACCCCGTTGAACATGACAAAAAATTCTTCCCAGAATTATTTACCATGAAAACCCTAATTAACACCCAGCAAAACCAACCCTAGGGTTTCTAATCTTGTAGTTTTTATTAATAACACATTTTATAATGATCATCCTTAGGGTTTCAAAACATGTAATTAAGCCATATTTATCAGATTATATAATTTACAAATTCATAACTACATGATGTCTTCTTTTTACATTTTATGAAAACTTTTGCATATGTAATCATGGTGACAACAAGAATGAAACAAAATCAAGACTTACCTATAGAATGAGGGAGGAGTACAAAATCAAACACCAAGAACACACTAAAGATTGAAGATCAAACCACACCAAGAACACCAAAACTTTTAGGATTACTCAAAAACACCTAAACCTTCTTCTTGCTCGAAGCTTCTATGGAGGAATACACAAAATTATGGGGAGAAACTTTTGAGAGAATATGGAGAATGGGGGAGGAGGGGCCGGTTATAAGAGAGGAAAAAGGGAAGAGAAAGACAAAAATAACTTGTTTGCAAATTAAAAGATTTATCCCTTTTTTAATTACACTCTTTTCCCTAATTAAGCTAGACTTCAAAATTAAAAGATTTTGGTGTATCAGCACCTATAGGGGCCGGTTCATTAAGCAAAGGAGGGGGGACAAAATAATTTTTTTTCCTATTTTGAAGATTACACAAAATACTTGCTAAAACCTTTTAATACTTATCCCTTAAAATAAGTTTTTTTATAAAAAGAAAGTAAATATACAAAATAATCAAAATTACAAAATATTTTTTTTTAAATTTGGGTCGGCCATATATATGTACATATATCAGTTATATATATATATTTTTTTAAAACAAAATACCTTATGTTATATCTTTATAATTTCCCAAAATTATAACCTAAAGTTTTATTTTCAAATACTTATAAATAAACTTTAGGTTATATTCAAAATTACCAATATTAAATGAAATTCAAATTTTGGGTTTTACAAAACAAGTGTCTAAGTCTTAGTCCGGTGCGGATAAGCAAGGGTATAATAAGTTTGTGTCGAGGGCGGTCAAACTTGGGGTTTGGTACCTTCTTTGGTAGAAGTCGTAGTATCAGGGTATGTTTGGCATGTAAGATTATGAGAAAATTATGATTATTTTTTGAAAAAATAATCTATCTAAAATATAAGCTTTGTTTGGCAAAAGAACTTATATGAAATTATAAAAAAAATAATCTTTCATAATATTTTAAAATCACATGCTACTTCATGTAGCTTATAATAATAATCTCTTTTTCATAATTTCCATCTCCATCTCTATCTACAGCTCCATCTCCAGTTCCAGCAATAGTTACTTTTGTCAAACATACCCTCAGTGTGAAGAATACTTGAGGTGGTTGTGGGTGGTTTTTGGGGCTTACGGATGATCTAAATCCCACACCAAACCAATATAAATCGTTGTGTATGTCTCTCTTCCGTTAACGTACTCTTTAAATGCAAATTATATTGCTTATTGTTTCTACACACTTGCTGATAAACTTGACACTTAATTTATTTAAAGGTAAAAAAAAGTTTTAAAAAACGTATTCTCCCACCCATATACTACAATAAAAACTTACAATTTTCTAAAATAGATAACATAAATCCCCATGTGCACAGTATCCAACAACTAGTGTAAATGCAAGAAAGACGAAATCAATTACTTTCAGCAAAGTGAGAAAAGTGGAAAACATAATTAAAGAAATAAATTCCAATTAGTCAAATTTGTGTGGTAACCGGATATATATTTAACTGATAATAATAATGTAGATATAAAGATAGTGAGCCAGATAGATACGAATGTTCAAAGGAATACTAACTCACAAGTCCTAGCAAACGAAAACGGTCGATTTCATAATGATTGGAAAGCAGAACAGCGGTTGTGACTTTTCCTTTCGAGAAATGCTACATTCACAAAAAATTAACAAAAAAAAATCAACATAAACATATGTAACTTAATTATTAGAAGTGAAAATAAAAAAGAGAAAACTTATTATAATTCTATTGATACAAGTGACTTACCACATGTTTGTGTAGATTTTTTTTATAATTTTTTTGTTAGTTTAGCATTTCTTTTTTTTCTTTCAAATGCAATTTTTTACGTACTAAAACTATTTCATATTTAGTTAAAACATGGTTAAACAACATTATACATTATACCATGGTTGTTAAGATCACGATCTTGATCTTATGATATTACGATACTACAAAGCAAAAATGATCCAAATCTTACATAAGATCTTTGCAAGCTTAAGATCTTATAGGATCTCGATCTTGAACATAGGATCTTAAGATCTAATACGATCCGATCTTACTTTTCTCGAACCTCAAACTAAAAAACTACAAATTTATGGATTGCGTTTTGTACAATTAAAAAAGCAACATGTTAATCTTCTTAAATATTTCATAAACATAATTTATGACAACATTTTTATGAAATATTCATATAATTTTGTGTTTATGATATAAAATAATTTGTAGATTTGTATAATATTACAAAGACTATTAGAAAAATGACATTATAGTAAGATCATACGATCTCGATCAGATCTTCAATCTCGATGAAGACGAAAACGATCCTGGGTAGGATCCCGATCTTGAAAACCTTACATTATACATCGAGAGGAAAGTTCACCTAAAATTATATAAAGATCCAATTAATTAATCCTATCTATCAATTTTTTCATCAAATTAATAAAAACTCGCTTTTATCGTTTTTTTAAATTAAATATCTCACAAACTGTTAATCATTACGCAAAAAAAATCATACCACCGCGACGAGAATTAAATCATCTTTCTATAGCGAGGCACTTCTGTATACTTTCGACGAAATTTTTTTCGATTTTTTTTCAGTTACGTCTGTAAAAATCACATGTGATTTCTTATTTTAAAATCACATGTGATTTTACAAATCAAATATGATTTTATGAAATCATATGTGATTTGTGAAATCACATGTGATTTTTTCAAACGTAACTGAAAAAAAATTCGTCAAAAGTATATCGATGTGCGTATCTGCTGAAATATAAAAAAATACTCGTCATCATGGTGTATTTTTCATCGCTTAACGATTTACCGTTTGCAAGATATTTGTTTCTTAAAAAAAAGTGTAAAGTTGGTTTTTTTTATGGAAAAAAGAGTGGCTAGTATTAATTTATTAGGTTTTTAGTTAAAATTAGGTCTATATTAATCTCAACTCTATACATCAAATACTAATATTTTATTAGAACATGAAGAAAAAAAAGTTTTAATAAATGTATATGCAATTTTTATTAAAAACGATATGATATAAGTATAAAAACTATTCTACGGTTAAAAATTATTATATATTTTCAAACATTGATTTTATATTTTACATCAATATAAAACGTTAAGCGTAAAATAAAACCGCCCAATTTACCCATTCTACCATCAAATATAAAATTATTATTGTTATTATATTATTATTATTTATATATAATCAACAATGTTGTTGTTATTATTATTATTTGTAAATTAATCGTAGTAGCCAATCTATATGTATGCATTTTGGTTATATATATCAAAATGAAAGTACGGGTTAATGTGAGATGCAAATGAATATATAAAATTATACATATAAAAAGGAATCAAATAAACTATTACATACTCCCTCCGTCCTTAAATTATTGTCCCCTATTGACTTTTTAAGTTTTTTTCTTTCAACTTTGACCTTAAATATTTTTGTTTGTGTTATATAATACTTGCTGAAAATTATAACAATTAAAATATATTTAAAAACCAATCAATTCATATATATTTCATTAAGTATTATATACAAACAAAAATATTTATAGTCAAAGTTCGAAGAAAAAAACTTAAAAAGTCAATAGGAGACAATAATTTTAGAACGGATGGAGTACTAGCTATTATAAGCTATTATAAGAACGACTTTTAGATAAGGTTATAATGCAACAACTAATGGTAAGTAACTAAGTATTGATCGTGTTTCTCTTTAGCTCAGTATGGGTATTCAAAAGATTATTATTTTGACAACCCACGTTTACTAACTCGTGGGGTGCACGATAAGCCTCGCGAAAATTAAATCAAAATTTTAAACCAAAAGAATTTAATTGATGTCTAAATTCGTGCGTGCGTGCGCGGAATTTCTAACTTGTGACATATTATGTGGTTTATAAGGATGTATATGTAATTAAAAATTTAGATCAAACATATTCCTTTGGATTTTTCATTCACGTACTCATGTAATTCTGAAATATATAATTATAAAAAATAAAAAATATACTTATCCATATAAAATTCTCACAATAATATCGGGTCTTTCACGCAGTGCATGGGAAACTTCCTTAGCCTTATATATATTAGTGGCCGCATTATACTACTTTTTATACTCCTATCAGTTCTAGTTGTGTAAGAAATAACAAGTGATGAGGAGTCCAAGCTGTGAGAAAAATGCTGGTTTGAAGAAAGGCTCATGGAGCCATGAAGAAGATGAGATGTTGAAATCTTATATTAGCAAATATGGCATCTGGAATTGGTGTCATATGCCCAAATTCGCTGGTAAATATATATATTAAAACCTGTGCATGCATTGATGAGTTGGTTTGTATATTGTTTTCATTATTGCATTCATTTAAAAAAAAAAGATTTATCGAATGTTTTTCCCTTTGTTTGTAGGCTTGTCGAGAAGCGGGAAAAGTTGCAGGCTTCGATGGATGAACTATCTAAAGCCTAATGTAAAGAGAGGCAACTTTACCCAAGAAGAGGAAGAAATCATAATCCAGTCTCATTCGCTTCTGGGAAATAAGTACGGATATGTTTTGATATTTTTACTAGTTAAAAACAAAATGTACATACAGAAGTGAGTGTAAATGTGGTTCTAATATAGTATTGTTCTTGTAATGTTTTAACTATCTAATTGCAGATGGGCAGCAATTGCGTCAAAACTCCCGGGTAGAAGTGATAACGAAATAAAGAATTACTGGCATACTCATCTAAAGAAACGTACGACTCACAACCTGGTGTGCCAAACAAACGATCAAAACGAAATACATGGATCAATGACTTGTGAAATCAGTAAAATTCAGGAAATAGAAGATAATAATGTGAACGATCATTTTGGATTGCTCTTCAGGCAGAGCTTTGAAGATACGAGCTCTTCTTCTAGCAGCACTTCATCTCCTATGGACAGTGGTTTTGATTTCAATGCCGATTATTATAATCTTGGTTCACCTGGAACTGTTGAAGACATACAAAGTTTTTGGCAACAACTTTTCCCATCGGAAAACTCAGAGCTTGAAATCTGTCACCAGGATATATCTTCTGATGACCCTGTATTCCAGTATTTAAAATTTTGAATGTTCATGTAAATAATTTTGGTGTCGTTGTAAAAGTAGCTAGTACTAGTTTTTATAAGATCTGCCTCATTATTGTAGAGAAGTTTATAAAGTGTAAGATGGATTCAATTGAATAAATTAATGAGCAACTTATGACAAATACGATGTATTGTACTATGTGTATATTAGTTATAAGTCTCGTGCGCGCATACAATTTACATACTAGTTGTGCGATGACAAGTACCCGTCCAACTATAGTTTTTTTTGTGAGATTGTTTTTAGGTTATGAATTTTTCGTGAACCTTATCGGTGATGTTTTATATAAAATTCATGACGATATTTATGCAAAGAACACTTTGTGTTTTGTAATTGTATTATGCGTAAAATGACTTTTTGGCTCCTGTTTGAATAGTATTATTTTTGTAGGAAATTCTTTTTGTTGTGCTTATTTTATCTTATCTTATATATATATAAATAATTCATCTATTATATTAAAAGATACAACCCTTTAATTGAATGTGCTGTATCATTAAAGGCTTGCACTCCATCTTCAACTGTTCGTCTGTACAATTTCTATAACCCTATTACAATTTCATAACCCTATTAATGGATCAGTATCACAACCCTTCATCTCCAAATAATAAACATCGTTCTTTATCTCTCATTGAATTAATCTGTTGAATATGAAGTGTGGCTGTTCTTTCGAGTATACAAACCATCATCATTTACAACATAAAATCCTCTTCATCTTAAACCCTTCCATATTAGCTGCCATCTCCAATCTTCATTACGAATTTCACAGGTTTATCATTTTTCTTTCATATTTATAGAGTTTTATTACAATGAATTATTGTTTTGGTATAGGTATAGGAAAACCGTTTGTATTTCCTTATATTGGTTATAGAATTTTTTTGGCATTCAGACCGAAGAAATGAGCACTCCTTTTGTTATGTGACGAAGCTTAAAGGGTATCAGACTCTTTCCTAATATTGTGGGATGCAAGAGTTGGAACAGATCCGATTACAAAGGTTTGTTGCAATCCTTCATTTTTCTATTATAATAATTTGTGTTTTCCGATGTGAATTAATTTGTGTCCTCCTATGTGAATTAATTTGTGTTTCCCTCTCTACATTAGGTTGAAAAGACACCTAATAGTGATGTTCACCGCGGTGATTGGAATCCGATAGTAAAAACTATATTCTGTCAGGGTACATTTTATATATTCTCTTTCGTGCCATAGAATTGTTAAACTTTGGAGAATGCTCCGTCGAGATCCAAAAAGGAGTATAAATAGATCTCCGTTGCAATTTAGTTGTAATTTGTAGATAACACTTATCTGCTCCTATGATTTCATTTTTAGGTCAGATGATCAATCTGTTTGCAGGTTTGATCGTCGAAACCTAACTTCTGATGGTGTTGCTTCTCGTGTTCATAAGTTTGTGGAACCCAAAGCCGATGTTGTTTGTGTTCAGGTATTAAATCGTCTTATTTTTCTTCTTTTTTATGTGTAAAATAACATGCTTTTATCTCAATACTCTTTGTAATTCTCTATGTTGCAGTGGTGTCCCGACAAGTCCTCTGTCTTTGGGAGTTCATCAGAGGATGGCGGTGTGAATATAATAGATCTAAATCACTGATAACGGTAATCGTTGTTCAGTTATATTCAGGCTATTTTTATCCATGTAACACAACTATTTAAATCAGCAATGGAGATCTATTTATACTCTTTTTGTGTTGTTAGGTTAAATATTCAGCAAAGGATTTAAATATTCGTGTTGCCATAGCAGCAGTTTCCACACTACTCCAGGGTTTAATGTTCGGGCTTCGGTGGTCTTATTGCAGTCTGCGGGTGTCGCCTTTGCGGTCGAAACAGGTTTGGATGAAGACGACATCCCTTTAGATGGTTTGGAGGTTTCAAGCCTTGGTATTTCTCAAGAGATTGTGAATGCTTTGGCTAAAAAGGGTATTACTAAGCTTTTTCCTATTCAAGTATATCATTTCCCTGCTTTTTTATTTGTTTCATTGTATATGTAGTTAGAAAATATTATTGGGTTTAGATTTCAAAAGGGTTAATTTTTGGCCAACTAATTCACGGGATTTGAGCCCATCGTGTTTGGGAAGATTAGCGTGTCCACGTGAGGTTAAAAACTCATTTAGTAATTAGGGAAATTTACTAACTTTATTGGACATCAATTAATTCATTAATGCAAGGATTACAATTCGAGAATGTGGTTGGCCCATTTTGGCCGAAACCATCAAACATCATTCCTCATAGGCTAAAGTCAACCAACAACTATTACGCAGGCTGTTTTTCAGTTAGTTTACCCTTTGCAGAATTGTTATTGTTGGTGCTTTTCAAAAGGAAAGTACTAATTTTGAGGTAGTATTTTTTTCTAATAATAAAGTTGTATTGGACCCAGCGATGCAGGGGCGTGATATGATTGGTCGTGCTAGAATAGGAACTTTTCCTGGAAAAACTATTGCTTTTGGTATCTCTATTATGGATAAAATTACTCGCTCGGTTCACAAGAATGGGTATGTAACTTTTTGTTCTTATAATTTTTCGGGTGTTTGAATGTAGTTGCATATGATATTATAGTAAACACATGATATTAGGATTAACGTTTTGTTGTCAAATTGTTTGTGTTGTTTTGTTCCATGGCGATGTAACATGACAAGTATAATGGTCCTATTTTGATTGTGTTTGTGTTTGTAATATGTACTCTGTAGTGTAAATATGTCTTTGTGCAGTAGCCTTTGTCTTTTGAATTTTAAGGCTTTAGGTACTGTTTGGCAGCACAGTGATTAGTGTGTTATTTAATCTTTAAACACTTCCATAAGAATATTTAATCATATGCCAGTCTTTGCTTATGGTGCATTTTTGATGACAATGATGGCATTTCTAGCCAGGTACTTATCAAAATGCAAGTCTTTAACTTAAAATTTTGTCATATTTCTCTGAAAATTATTTCTTCTATGTTTGCCAGCCAGGTACGATATAAGACAAATTGCAATCACGACTCTGATTCAGTAACAGTGGTTTGTAAGCCAGTGATCTTTGGAAAAATTAGGACTATTGATGTTTTTGAGTTTAAGTGGTTTCAGATTCAAGACTTGGTGTCTAACAGGTACGTGTCTTCTTACAACAAATATTATTATGAAGTGTACGTAATCAAATGATATTAGTGTATCTATGTTACTGTTCAGCTGTTACTAATAAATCTTTTTAAAATGACAGCCTAAAAATCTTTTTAAATATAACAGACAAAATCTTTTTGTATAAGAGCAAGTTGTGTCAAAATTTTATGCAATATTGAATTTAGCGACTTTTACGTCTAATGCAAGAAAGTCTATTTTACTCCATAAGTGCTATTTTGACATATGACTAACTGAGTAAGTTTTCATTTTCTTATCCTACTTTATTTTTTTATTTATTAAATAGTTTTTGACGAAGGCAATTCTTAATGTTCACACATAGTTATAATGCCGACTATTTTTATAAAACTTGCTCCATAGACTTCTAAACTGTGGGTAAAAACGTACACCTTTTATCAAAACATAGCAGTGAGGAAAACATATCAGACACATAAAAAACGTACACCGTTTAACGATCAAAACATAGCAGACACATTCCTCATTATCAAAAATGTACACCTTCCCATTTTGCGTTTTTTTGAAGGCATGTGCAGTGATAACACTTATGAAAGTGTATAAGCTTATTATTTAAAAAAATAAGTTAAATAAAAAAGGTGTTTAGATTATGTTATTAAACTGGAAAGATTGATTACGTCTCTTTATTGGGACTTACAACGATACTTAAATGCTATTTTGGTTATCATTGCAGAGACCGAGAGTTGTCAAGTTCATGCCAACAGACTAAGTATAAATAGAACTATGTGTGCAGCTTTGTTTATTTGCTTTATTTGACATTGGCAGAGAATTGAATGTTAAAAACTTATAATAATGATATAAGATATTTTGGTTTTTATATAAACACATAAGTAATACTTCTTTTTTGGCTCTAGCGTGATTCACCTACTAACGATCATTGTATGGACTCTGCCTTGCTCATGATTGCTCAAAATCTTTTGTTCAAATTAGATTATCATGTGCATGTGGGCAAACTAGCTTAAATCTTTTTAATATTCCGCTTAATCCAGAAGTTAATTAGACTAATATCAACTATTAGTGATCTTTGGTTGGAGAGTGGCATGTGACCATGTCTACTAAGTATATTGCATAATCTTTAACATTAAAATCATAATCACACCATTATTAGTATCATTTAAAACTTGCACTTAGATGATTGAATATGATGAATACTACTTTGGCATGGCTTGCATTGGCGATATACATGATACTTCATCGTAGATTTACTCTTTAAAGCATCTTATTATTACCCTTAGGGCAATTTTAACAATTCATCCTATTAATGTTACAACACGAGTATGAGTATTTAGTGCCAGAATAACTAGACATATACATTAGTAATTACTCGAAAGGGCAACTGATTCTAGATCAGGCTCAAATGAATCACTTAAAAATTAAATCTATATACATCTTTCAATCGTCATTTTGTTAATGGACTTGCAATGTGTATATGATATTAATTAATATATATCTAATTAAATAGACAAGATTAGTTGTAAGTTGACCATGATCATCGAAGTAGTATATTATTTAAAGGATATTTATGTAGGATTTTTAATGGGAGGTAAATTTATGATTTCATATATTATTTAAATGATATTGAGTAGCTTCTATGTGTTTGTAGGTAAAGGCACAAAGTAAACTTACTTTAGTTGAATTAATATAAGCATAGCAAGATCGGTGGATAGTACTTTAGTTAATAGTTGTATTCAGAGCGTGACAACTCCTATTTAGCTAAACATTATGCGTCCCATCTCAATTAGATTTACCATCATACTTACACATCAACATTTCACAGAAACATTATGCAATCAACAATTAGATACAACCCGTGTGCATCGCACGGGTCTGCATGCCTCGTATTATTTATTGTGGAGTCTTAATGACTTCAATTCTTATCTATAAAATTATAAAATAAATTGAGATTAAATGCAATAATATATAGTGATGAAGAAATTGGGTTTTTATAAAGTACATACAAAAAAACTATACTTAAAGTGAAAAATATACAAAGTTGGTTGATTTGTTTTTGTAATTAACTACATTGATTATAATTACAATGACATTTAAAGTATCTATTGATATCTCTAAGATAGTTACATACGAGGCATGCAGACCCGTGCGATGCACACGAGTTGCATCTAATTGTTGATTGCATATTGTCTCTGCGAGTTGGGGAGGTGCAAGTATGGTGGTGCATGTAATTGAGTTCTTTGCCATCAGTGTGAGTATTAGTGCTTTAAAAAATCTACATTCAAACAAAGAAATGCATACTCAGGTTTATTTTGACTCATCTTTAAGCTTACAACTATAAATGTGAGTATTGAATATACATTAATATCGAGATTCATCAAGTTCCTTTTAATGATTTGAAACTGACTCTTCTTTAGTCTAAAAATAACATGGATCTGAGTACACTCAGTCGCATCGACTAAACCAATGTTATATAACATGAAAAAGATGAAACATAATAAACTTCATATATTTTTCTTTGTGCTTGATTTCATACTCTTCCCTT
>BQNB010129792.1:0-19056 GCA_026074375.1 Tanacetum coccineum | reverse complement strand
TCTCTTTTACATGCTCTTCTACATACTTGTTTATATACTTGATTTCGTAACTCATTTATATACTCGGATACATAAACGTTTACCAACTCATTTACATATTTGACTACAAACTCGTTTACATACTCACTTTACTTATGGACGCAATAACTTTACTTTGATTCAAATGATTATTAATTAGCTTAGGTTGCATGAACTGTTAATTACTTGGAAGGTAAGCGCGAGTGTTTTAAAATAGATCTATTAGGGATTGACAACCCCTGTTTGGGTGATTAGCTCTCACTAGTTCCAGATCGAACTAACAAATGTTATACCATGTTGGATCACGACTGGCTTTGAGCCTCAGGGCCAGCATGACATACACATGAACTTTTATCGTGCCTTGAATAAAGTGGCATACTTATACGTCTACGTCGTAGTTTCATGAACTTAGAGGAATAATCGTAATCACTCTTTATGTTGCATTTAGGCAATACATACTTGAAATATTTTAGGATATTGTGCTCATTACAATTATCATACACATTTTGAACAATTGCGGTCCAACATTCATACATACATTATGATGACTATTATAAGGATTGAAATGGTCATGCATACTTTACTAATCAATGATTTTAACATTTTAACAAAAGCATTCTGTATGATTTGTGTCTATACATTTTTTTTATGAAAACCTATATATGTAAGTTTATGCGTTGCAAGTCTTGTATGGGCAAGACTTGTAACACAGTAAGCTTATATATATAGTTTTGGGTTTTACCTTTGTACCTACTTAAACCTATGAACTCACCAACTTTATGTTGACACTTTTAAGCATGTTTTTCTCAGGTGATATAGATACTTGGCTTACTTGAAGTGCATTGGAGTCTAAACTTTACAAGATTACTTTTCAAACGACACATTTAGAGGTCGTTCTCTCATGACTTGTGCAATGGTATTATGAAGTAATGCTCCCGGTCAACATTCCGCTGTGACCTATTTTGGGGGTGTTACAGATTGGTATCAGAGCCAGGTTATAAAGAACTAGGTTGCATATTTTACCTAGACTATAACCGTTTTCACAAACACTGCATCACATCAAACTTTTCATAAGCATAGACACTACTTACTTACTTGCTTACATTACTTGCTTACAATACGTGCTTACATGACATATATACATATATGCTTACATTCCTTCTTGTATATTTCACATTTATTTATATAAGAGTTATTTATATAAATACTAGAATATTTCTCAAGACATTGTGAATGACACGATGGTCTTATAATCTTTGTATGATTTTACATAATACTGTTTACATAACACTGAAACATATCACAGTCCGCCAATCCCACTAGTTACCTTACCATTCAACTTCGAGTTTGAACACCCGCCTCATACTGTTAAAACACCTACACCATCTTGTGACCCGTCTTACCAAGTGAAACCTAAGTTGGAATCTTCATAGACCCTATTTCCTCTAAGAAATTCACATTATATTCCCTTTTACATGTTCGTTGTACGATGTGGATGATTTAATGTGTCGTGAAAACTTCACCAATTTTACTCTAACACCTCTACTATTTGATACAAGTGCACTTCCTTAAAACTACTATGGTCCCTTAAATATTGTTACAACTACTTACAAACCATTTCACTACCACATAATAAACTATTTGTTGTCCTTTCATAAACGTGTTTCCTTGGTCCATTTTTAAACTATTTTGTCACATCAATTGACAAATCAAAATCTATTACAACATCATAAACTCCTTACTATTACATTATGAACTGTCACGTGATTCCCTCGAAAACCATTTTGATACCACCTCATAAACAATTTTAGTATCGTCTCATAAACAAAGTCGATGTCATTAATAAACAATCTTACTATCGATTGATAAACCATCATTTTATAAACCATTTGCTACTAACTATTGATTTATCACAATGAAAACTATTTTACCATCACCTTATGAAAGTTTGCTAACACTTATAAACTATCTTCCTAGTATTTCATAAACTAATTTACTATCATAAATCAACTCTTTATCATGTCACGAACTAAGATGCTTTCATCTCATAAATCATTTTACTATTATTTTATAAACCAAGTCACTATCATTTTATATACTACTTTGCAATCATCTCAAAAACCACGTTACTACCACCGTATGAGTCATCTTGTTTTTACTTTATGAAACCTTTTCGTTTTCATTGCATAATTTATTTTACTATCACCCCATGAACTATTTAGCTACTGTCTTGTAAACTATCTTACGGTTTCTCGCAAACCATTTTATTGTCATCTTATGAACAATCTTATATCCACCTTGTGAATCATTTTGTTGCCTTATAAAACTTTTTGATATTTCTTTATACATAACACTATTTCGACGAAGATGAGCATCGCATCGTTAGACCTCAAATATACATAGCCTGATCACCTATGTATAATTCAGGAAGGACCATGCCATGCTGAGAGTAGTCACCTTAAAACTTTTGTCAAGGATCAATTCTCTACTTATATCCTTGAAAAGCAAGATTTTGTGTGTATTTATGAAACATGTTTACTTCAGGAACTAAATTAGTAACCATAACAACTAGGTAGACCTTTACGTCACCTTACTATAGGAAGTCGGCATCATCTCATACCAAATCTTTAGCCGAAAAGTCGAGACGTATCACTAGTCGCCCTAGGACAATCCGCCAACAAGTTTAGCCATCACTAAGGAATTTAATAAATCACCCATCCAAACGTGAAAGTAGTATCATAAAATTTAGTAGATGCTACGCCATCATAGGTATAAATTCATTTTTACCTTGGAAAGGAGAATGTTGATAGTTGATACTTTAAAGGAACGGATAAGACCACAAGGATTCAAATTTTAGTCACCACAATAAATTTGAAACTTGAACGTTTAAGCTAAGGCTATTAAAGAGGAAAATCTCGAGGATGAAAAATCTTCATGATATAAACAAGGAGTTGAAACCCGTACCAAAGATACCCTCTATGTTGAGAAAAAAAAGTTAGTTACCACATTTTAGGAGGATTAAGATAGGTATTTCAAAACAAGTACCCGCACCTTTACACCAACCCCACACCTTCATCAAACACCACGACTTGAGCTTTGGGGACAAAGCTCTTTTAACATGGGGAGACTGTAACAATCCGCATTTTCACGTCTTTTTACGTCAATAAATACTCCACTATTTATGTTAAACTTTTACGCATTCACTTTTAATTTTCAACGTTTAGTTAAATCGCGTAAACAAAAAAATCAACATTCAACGTAAACGGTATCAAACGAATAAAAGTTTACGTCAAGCAAGTGTCATATAATTATTTTAAGAATAATTATTAACTTTTCGTATTTTATTTTTATCGGTTACGTAAAACGCATACGTTTCGCAATAAAATACATTTAGGCATACCCGAAAATACCTATACCCATCTATAGTCAAACAAATACCCACTTTTATACCCAATACCCAAAAACTAACTCACTTTTCACTCCTCTAAGCCTCACAACCGGATCTACATGTATACATAACCAATAAACCTTTTAAACCTTAAACAAGTACTTCCATATTAATTAAAACCTTACACAAGATGTACCCTAATCTCTTTACTCTATAAATTGGCACATCACTCTTACAATGGTACCCTAAACCACTTCCTAAACCATGTGTTGCTAAGCTTGTTTCCTTAATACATCTAGCTATAAAAGGAAGGTCTTAAGATATTATCACACACACTTCCATTTCATGCAAGTAAACTCTTTCAAAATCCTCTCTTGTTCTCAAACCATACCCACGGCTCACATTTGGTTTTTAGGGTCTTCATATCTTTTGATTTTATAAAGATACAAGCATACACATATCATTAGGGTTCATATTTAAGGTATTGCAAGGTGATTTGGAAGCTTGGGTATAATTTAATCAAGGGTTTAATTCAAGAAAAGAAGTTAGGGTTTTCTCATTAGGATTTTGATCTTGGGTTTGATTTCTAAGGTTTAAGCTTAAGTGTAAGCTTGTGTTCTTGATCCTACTACACATCTCTAAGGTTTACTTGAACCCTAACCTTTCCATTTATTCATTTACTTATTTTACATATTTGTTATTATGTTAATCACCACCTAGGTTTATTTTTATGATTTTTGGAATATTACAAAGATATATATGGTTCGAATTTTATATTATGATTGGTGAAATAATACTTAAAATGGAAGTACACATTGTATATAAGTAGAAGTTAATTTATATGTTTAGGTTATAAATTAATTTGTGTGGAAAGTTTTATTTATAAAAGTTATGTACAAAAGATCATGAGAACTTGTTATTCACTTGGACAAGCACTATGAAATAAGTAGAGGACCTAACATATGTAAGAATCATGGTAGAAAGTATGGTAAAAGACTAGTACAAGAGTTCTCAAGAAATGGATTTACAAAACTTAATTTTTGAAACATAAACAAGCTAACTGTTTTGACACATTTTGTTAGAATTCGAAAAACAAAGTGTTCATTTTATATTTTATTAAATTAGTACACATTACAAGGATCATAAGCATATAAAGAACTTGAAAACCCAAGCTATAACGAAAAAGATATGACATTTTTAATTTTACGATAATTAAATGTATAAAGGTATTTTTATAAAAGTTATTTTATAAAAATCCTCACTGTTTCAGATCTGGTAAATTAAAGAGAATATTTTATAATGATAGTACTTGTCATGAGGAATCAAAGCATGTAAGAAACTCGAAAAATAGATTTAAAATGAAGAAGATACGCTATTTACAAGTTTACGATAAAAAGTATTTTTATAAAAGTAGTTTTATAAAAACATACTACTGTTCATAACAGTGGGCTGTTGGGAAATAAATTTCTTGGATAGAGCTTTTAATTACGAATCCGTGCACATAAGAATCACTAAAACGGAATTAAAACGGAGGAGATACGAATTCTATACGATTTCAATAAATAAATTTATAAAAAGTGTTTTTATAAATTCTAGGCCACTGTTACTGTTCATAACAGACTTTATAAATATTTAAAATGTAATATTTTGATATATTTTCTTAATATGAAACCATGGGTATAAATAACAAGTAAAATGGAGTTAAAACGATAAAGATATAAGGTTTATAAAACCATATGCACTATTTTATTACTCGTGCACTATTTTTATAAAACTAATTAAATTAATTATATAATATCATTATATAATCAATAAAAATATTAAATCATATACTACTAACAAATAATACATTGTTGAACAAAAATAATATTTTTCTTTGCGGATACAAATACATATACATTTATTTAACAAATACAATTTGAATATTGTTTTAACATTTTAAATTAAACAGAAACTATTAGGTGGTGGTGTAACTATATAACTTGTGATGTTTTATTTATATTAAATACATTATACTTATATGACCTATAATTAATTAGGTTGCATTCCGGATCGTTTGCGACGATTACTTTGTTGATTTTGCTATAATCACTACTTTCACTAGAGGTGAGTTTATAGCCCCTCTTTCACTTGTTTTATATTATTTTACCAATTTCGGGGGAGAATACATGCTCATTACAACTTGTTTACATATTCATTTACAATCTCTTTTGCATAACTTGTTTGCATACTTGATTTCGTAACTTGGTTACATACACACTTACAAAACTGTTTATATACTCATTACAAACTCATTTACAATGGTTGGTTACCAACTCGTTTACATACTCACTTTACTTATGGACGCAACAACTTTACTTTGATTCAAATGATTACGGATTAGCTTAGGTTGCATGAACTGTTAATTACTTGGAGGGTAAGCGCGAGTGTTATAAAATAGATCTATTGGGGATTGACAACCCCCGTTCGGGTGATTAGCTCTCACTAGTTCGAGATCGAACTAACGAACGTTATACCATGTCGGATCACGACTGGCTTGGAGCCTCAGGGCCAGCATGAAATACACATGAACTTTTACCGTGCCTTGAATAAAGTGGCATACTTATACGTCTACGTCGCAGTTTCATGAACTTAGGGGAATAATCGTAATCACTCTTTATGTTGCATCTAGGCAATACACACTTGAAACATTATGGGACATTATGCTCATTACAATTATCATACTCTTTGAAAACATTGCGGTCCAACATTATACTTACAATTTTGGTGGCTATTATAAGGATTGAAATGGTCACGCACACTTTACAAATCTCGGATTTCAACATTTTAATAAACGCATTTTGTATGGTTTGTGTCTATACATTTTAAGAAAACCTATATATGTAAGTTTATGCGTTGCAAGTCTTGTATGGGCGGGACTTGTAACACAGTAAACCTATATATATAGTTTTGGGTTTTACATTTACATCTACTTAAACCTATGAACTCACCAACTTTATGTTGACACTTTTAAGCATGTTTTTCTCAGGTGAATTAGATGCTTGGCTTACTTGATGTGCATTGGAGTCTAAATAATACAAGATTACTTTTCAAACGTCATAAACTTTACAAAATTACTTTTCAAACGACACATTTAGAGGTCGTTCTCTCATGACTTGTGCAATGGTATTATTAAGTAATGCTCCCGGTCAACATTCCGCTGTGACCTATTTTGGGGGTGTTACACGTGTCATTAATCTTTTTATTTTATAAATTTAATTTTACTATATATAATTTTTTTTATAAATCTACAAGTTGTTCTATTATCAAGCACGCATTAAATTATAAATAGGTTAAAAATTATATACAACAACCCAGGTTGTGTTTAAAGCTTATTATTTTGTTAAAATGGCATTTAATGAACTTATTATTTTCATGTTTATACATATTTAATGATTGTAATTATAGAAGGTGTTATTAACAAAGAATGTTTGAAGTTAATTCATGGTTGATTTTTTAATTAAAGTAATATATGGCTGTGGTTAGCAAAACCCTTCTTATATTATGCATGATTAAAATAGATGTTTATTATATTTAAAACAATACATA
This sequence comes from Tanacetum coccineum, assembly GCA_026074375.1. Lineage (NCBI taxonomy): Eukaryota > Viridiplantae > Streptophyta > Magnoliopsida > Asterales > Asteraceae > Tanacetum > Tanacetum coccineum. The sequence continues at coordinate 12,062 of BQNB010129792.1, read as the reverse complement.
AACTTTTGTTGAGTTTTAAACAACCTTGGATGCCCTAAATTTCAAAATAAAATCTGAATTTAAAGAATGTAGCTTAACAAGTATTAATTATACTAGTTAATATAAATATATATTAAGTTGTGTCATTCACGCTCAAACTATTTTGATTTTAGTTTCCAGCGCCACGTAATAATGCAAAATATTAAGCTATGTTTGACGCGCGAACTTATTAGAGCTTATCATAGCATGAGCTTATTCTTTTTAGAAAATAAGCTACCATTAAAAATAAGTCTCGTTTGGCTGACACAGCTTGAGGGAGCATGTAAAAAAAATAAGCTACTAAATGGAATGCTAGTTAAACTAGCATGTAAAAATAAGCTCCAGCAACCCGCTCCAGCGATCCGATCCAGCTCCTACTAGTGCCAAACATACCCTAAGTCTAACCATATTAAGAGTTGGTGGCTGGCTACGTGCTACTACCAATTGAATATGACGATAAAATAGTACTCGTTTAGTCGTTTAATTAATTTACTTGCTATTTAACAAATTAAAAAAGTATTGTATCACCAACAACGTTTTTATTGATTTCTCTGTTTATCAATAAAACGATGGAGCGTGATGGCGTATACATTCGCTTGATGGACCTCGCCACCCGTCAAATTTGTATTCCTATACATTTGTCTGCTCACGTAGTGATTAATTTAAACGCTAACATTTTTTTAAGAAAGTGGATAATATTAATATATGTTAACAGCTTGTGACTGCCAATAAATTATAAAACTATCATTTTACCGAACGAAAATGATGGATTTCTAGATCTCTTTGAGTTTATGAGTTAGTCTTAGACTTAAAAAAAGAAATTAAATTGTACGGGTTATGGATTCTAATATCGTTTTTCACAGTGTATGTGGGAGGTTGAGATGTAGACAGCCATACCCCTACCCCAGGTAGAGAGGCTGCTTCCGGTTCTACCAATGATAAAAAAAGACCTCCGACCTTGCAAAAAATAAGGATCGAACCCTTAAATGATAACCACTTGAGTGATAATCACTTGATCCAACCTTACTATGATTAGTCTTAAACTTTAAAAAGTTAAAAGAACAAATTTGTTTATACTAGTTGAGTAGTTGTAGTGCTAAAACAACTACGCGTGCTTATTCTTTAAAATTTCACGTTTGCTTACGATGTGCTTGTTTTATTAAGATGTTTTGGTCTGAATCTTATTAGAAATATGAATGGCTTTTTTATTTATTCATTCACCATTACAATATATAATCTCTTATATAATATTCTAGATGAAACATAAGTGGGCTAGGCCTAACAAACTTAACAAAGCCCATAATCACTAATTAAGCTAATGTCACTCCCCCGCAGTTAAAGCGAGAGAAGACCGAACGCTCAAACTTAAACGAAATTCTTCAAACAAAGCAGACGGTAACCCTTTGGTTATTCATTCATTCACCATTACAATATATAATCTCTTATAAAATATTCTAGATGCAACATAAGTGGGCTAGACCTAATAAACTTAACAAAGCCAATAATCACTAATTAAGCTAATGTCTAACAAATCTGACTACCACATCTTACTGGTAAGAGTTTGTCATAAAGTCTGAATCTAAATGAAATAATATTGTTTGTTTTTTGTATAAGTGTCTGAATAATTTTAATTATCATTTTTTAAGTATATATTAAACCATATCTAAACCGAAAACTAAATATTTAATTCGGTTAGGTTCGGTTTTAGTTTTTGATATTTGTGGCTTGCGGGTGAAACCCGAATTTTACACGCCCTTACAAAATACTCATCTCAAAAGTATTTTGTAACTAAATCAAATAAAAAGATGAACAATTTGGAAGGACCTAAAATGAAAATAGACTTGAAGTTGATAAGTTGATATTAGGGGTGCTCACGGTTTAAAAACCGGAGCGGACCGGACTGAAACCGACTTTGTTTAAAACACCGGACCGAAATGGTCCAGTCCGGTCCAACAAGGCATAATTGTCTGTCTTTTCGTAAGACCGAACCGGACTGGTACGGACCGATCGAACCGAGGACTGAAAATAAGAAAAATAATGGACCGAGGACGGGACCAAAATAGGTTCGGTAAGATCCGGTCGGTCCGGTTCGGGCTGGTTTCTCAGTTTGGTCTGATTCGCGATCCATTTTGCTCACCCCTAGTTGATATAACCCTTTCTTACTCTGACAAAAATAGACAAAGTCACAAAACAGTGAAACACATCACATCAAAAGTGAGAAGCACTTTAAAAACATCAGAAAAGTCACGTGACAAAAAAGTCGATATTACCTTTTGCTCATTTACAACAATAAATCCAAACCCATTAACAAAGCCAAAAACCATTAAATAGAAAACCCATTTGAGTGGTGGTGGCAGGAAGATGAAGATGGTGCATGGAGGACCGTGGAGCAACACTACCTCCACTAAAGGTCCAACAAAGAAGAAAGGTAGTAGCATTAAGAGTAAGAGGTATTGTGTTACACCCAGGCGATCCAAGAGGATCCGGTCCAAGCCCGCATGGTAAAAAGATTATGCCATGTAAATCTATCTCTTAAATAATGTCATTGTTTAGGAAAGTATTTAAGTATTTATGTTTATCTAGGAAAGTCATTAATTACATGTTGATTAGGAAAAGATTTGTGTTTATCTTGTCTTACAAGATAGGGTTATTCGGCTATATATACCGAATGGTTTTCATTAATGAAAGATATGTTTATGCCAATAAATCTCTAAATCTTCTTCCTCTATTCTTAAGGAGCCCGCACACGCTTGAAGTGGTGCTACTATCCTGATACTATCCGCAAGGGTCGTATCAACTGGAACATCCATGAGCACAATGTTACACCCAGACGATCCAAGAGGATCCGGTCCAAGCCCGAATGGCAAAAAGATTATGCCATATAAATCTATCCCTTAAATAATGTCATTGTTTAGGAATGTATTTAAGTATTTATGTTTATCTAGGAAAGTCATTAATTACATGTTGATTAGGAAAATATTTCTGTTTATCTTGTCTTACAAGATAGGGTTATTCGGCTATATATACCGAATGGTTTTCATTAATGAAAGATATGTTTATGCCAATAAATCTCTAAATCTTCTTCCTCTCTTCTTAAGGAGCCCGCACACGCTTGAAGTGGTGCTACTATCCCGATACTATCGGTAAAGGTCGTATCAACTGGTGCTTTCATTGAGAGACCTCGTTAAGGGATACCGATTTAAGGACAAAAAAAGTGGTATTGTTCATCGGTACTGTTCACGGGTACTATGCACGGTACGTTCATCGGTACTATTCATGGTTACTGTTCATCGGGTACTATTCACGATTACTGTTCATCGGACCGAAAAAAAGATTTAAAAAAATATTGCACTCATGAATGTTTTGAAGTTTTCAGGAGTCTATCTAGAGAGTTGGATTTTTGCCATCACATAGTACTTTTCGATACTAAACACCCCTGCTGATCAGTGGCTAAAGATCGTGGGTTTTAATTTAGAGGGGCGGCTACGGAATGGTTTCAATGGATGACGAGGAATGGTTTGATCACTACTTGGGCCAGGTTTGAAGAAAGCGTGAAGAATTATTTTGGACCGTCAGAATATGAAGATCCGAATCGGGCGTTGTAGAAATTGTTGCAATTGGGGACGGTGAAAGATTCTCAACGGGAATTTGAAAAGCTGATGAATCGAGCTACGGATATACCAGACTCTTTGCTCATCTCCTTCTATATTTCTGGGCTTAAACTTCACTTGCAGCGGGATTTTTTAGTAACAAGACCTACTACCCTGGGTGACGCATTTTCGTTGGCACTAATTACCGAGGCTCTTTGGATGACCAAGCAGCTCCGGTGGCGGGTACGATGACTAAAACCTTTGGCAACAATGGTGGTGATGAATCAGAATCTCCAGGTCTGGTGACACCAACGGAGAACGAAGAGGCTATTGAAAGCGGGGATACCTTGATGATTAATTCTTTGTTCGGGCACGGAAGTCCCCATTCTCTTCAGTTATTGGGTACATTGGGTACGGGTAAGGTGCACATTCTAATTGATAACGGTATCACTCATAATTTTGTCCAACCGGGTGTGCTTGAACGAATGAAGCTACCGGTTAAGAACACGAAGCTCTTTAAAGTATACATCGGCAATGTCGAAACCTTATTGTATAAAAACCTATGTGCGCAAGTAACGCTTGAAATCCATGGTCGTATCAACTTGTTCTTGGAGCGTCTTAATGCCAAATACATAAAGAAGAAAAAGATGAAGGCTGAATTACAAAGAAGAATATGGAAACCCGACATCAAGATTGTTTTAAGACACCACCTTGAGGGCAAGGTGGTTTCGAAGGAGTGTGGAATGTTACACCCAGGCGATCCAAGAGGATCTGGTCCAAGCCCGCATGGCAAAAAGATTATGCCATGTAAATCTATCCCTTAAATAATGTCATTGTTTAGGAAAGTATTTAAGTATTTATGTTTATCTAGAAAAGTCATTAATTGCATGTTGATTAAGAAAAGATTTGTGTTTATCTTGTCTTACAAGATAGGGTTATTCGACTATATATACCAAATGGTTTTCATTAATGAAAGATATGTTTATGCCAATAAATCTCTAAATCTTCTTCCTCTATTCTTAAGGAGCCCGCACATGCTTGAAGTGGTGCTACTATCCCGATACTATCCGCAAGGGTTGTATCAACTGGTGCTTTCATTGAGAGTCCTCGTTGAGGGCTACCGATTTAAGGATCAAAAAAAAAAATAAACTAGATTATTTTTAGAAACTAGAAAGAACATTGTTCTTTCATCAAAGTCGATTAATAAAACACGTCATCAAACAAACGGCAAACTGAAATACACACCTCTAGTAAAATGAGGGAATGCATAATGACAATTGTTCAAAGACAATGCACTAATCCACAATGGAAGATCTAAATGATATGATCCAATAGCTTCAACGGCCGGTTTCCATTGCCCACATACAGACTTAAAGCTCCTGGTTTCAGCTTCTTACTTCCCCGCAGACCCTGAGTAGTAATACAAATATGAATACCACATCCAGTGTCATAAATCCAAGATTTATTAGGGAAAGAATAGAGTTCTATGGTGAAAATACCTGAAGTGCTAAGCCTCCCTGAGATAACTTCTTCTTTTCATCCAACGCGGTGAGACTACCACGGGACCGTTCCTTCTCCATGCCCACTATTCACCACATTGGTGCAAATGACGTCCTTTCGTCAGGATTCACCTTCATTAGGTGGTGGAGAGTCTTAGGTTTAGGAGGCAAATGCAACATTGTTGGAGCATAGCCCGTCTGCCCTTTTACCTTACCCCCTTTTTGACAGCTTTGTGTGGTTTACACATATTCCTTCTGGATATTTCTGAACCCTTCCTGCTCGTATTGGGCATGATGTGCAGGCTTAGCATCTTTCTTTGAGCACGTTTCTCATGTAGCTAGCATGGCATGTTAAGCTCATTAACGGTCTTCCCATGCCGTGCATATTGTAATTCTGCACGAAATGCTGTCAAAAGTCCTTAATCAGAATAGACTAAAATAAGACACACTGCAAGGTTTTGACCAACTGTTTGCCCAGCATCCTCCAAGTTCATTAATGCAAACCCATCATCTTTAGAATCATGTGAGCTATCTGTATAGACCATTCCTCCCTGCTTGCAAGTGTGAAATTCTCTCACAGTCTGCCAGAAGTTACCTCTAGTTCAGCTTGTTCTGTCGAATAACAAAGCTTTAGAGTCCTGGAGGCAGCCTCATACACCCAGAGGGAGCTAGATTTCGCGTTCGACTCTACTGGTCTATGGTCAATAACATGAGCACACAACTTCCAATTTGCTCTTTAACCATCAGCGTGACTGCAAGAGCCTCAGGAGGAACTCTGTCCAGGTTCAACAGGTGCCGCAGAATATGATGCTTACAATGTAATTCTCCTTGTCATCAGTCTTGAAAGTAACGCAACGTAGTTGTCATAGTACCAATCATTGGACAAGTTGGTACCAGTGAGTTCTTTTGTTTTCTCAAAGATACATCTTGAATACCGAATCGTTTTCCGACTGTGGTAGTTATCTACAATAAAAAGGTCAAACTCAATAAGTATTTTCTGATAATCAAATATCTCTTAATAGAATTTAACTACCCACGTAATTTCTACAATTTAACCAGCTAAGATCCATCTTGCACTCCCCGACTTATTACCCAATGCCGACCAGATGTAAACCTAAGTTGCGGGCAAGGAGGTAAGCGTTGCACAGCGTTAATTGTATTTCAATGCAATCTTAGATTTTTAGGATACTGTCAACATCAAGTCAGCATAGTAAATAATGTTAAGACATGTTTAAGTCCATCTTATGCCTCGGGTCCAGGGACCTGACAAAGAGTCTCGAATTAAGTCCGACCAAACGAGAAGAACGTGGAAACATCGTCAAACGATGCTAACCAGTATCGGAAATTCACCATTGGTGGGGGGGCGTCTCAGGGGTTGGGTTGGTAGGGGTCCAGGCCTGACAAAGAGACTCAACCAATATGCACGGCCTACGGTTGAATGACATTAGACTACAAAATTTCCACGCGGGATGTGACATAAACTGTGTTAAAACACTGTACAAAAAGTCATGTAATCACACTTTGTATACACTTATATTTAAAACCTTAAAAATAACACATACGTACATGCAATGGTCACGTTAACTCACACGAACTCACAAATAATCAGTCGACAAACAGGTCAGCGCGAAACAAATTAAAAACCAGTAAGTTCTTATAGGAATTACTAAAATGACCCGCCTTAAACTTCCTTATAGTTTGTCTCTAAGTGGAATGAGCCATCCTTCCCATGAGTGCATAGTGTCTAGATTTTAATTCCAAGAAAAACAAGTCTTCATAGCTTTATCGTCTTATTAATTACCTTACAAAAACAATTTCCATGAAACAAAAAGGCCGGTCACTTATGGAAAGTTTTTAAGCGTGTTGGCATTAATAGACAAACATGTCACCAATCATCTTTAGACACATGGACAATATTTAATTTAGGCGTTACAACAAGTAGGCATTAAAATCAAACATGCATACTAGATTCATAATACAAAAGTAATCACATTAAGCAACAAGTTAAACATGTAAAACTCCGAGGTTCTCTCGCGCGAGTCTTCCCAAAATGGAGATCCCTAAGACCCTCACATATGTTTTTCCTTCTAAGTACACTTAGCATCACCCATTCATCACATCTTATGTGAATTAGGGTGGGTCTTATAGCCGGAATAGACAACAAAACAAAAAAGGAGCATACAAGCTAAATTAACAATTTAATTTTCCGTTTTTAACCAAACATCATTAACTTTTTACTATAATTAAAGACTCTACTATATACATATTTTATTCCATTATGGAAGATGCGTGTATCAATTGTCATATTTTACTAGTAAAACATAAATAAAATATCAAACGCAGCAGATCATAGCATATGTTTCAATGATAGGCATGTAAACACTAGGCGTATTATTAAAACATAGAACGTGGAACCCATAAAGTAAAACAAATTGCTCTGAATTACCAACTGTTGGATTTAACATCTAGGTAACCAAGTAGCTACGGATAACGCAGCGGAAGGATCTAGTAATAACATATATGGTTAACAACATAATCATAAGTAAATAGAAAGCGTACCTCTAGCCATACATTCACAGCAAGAAAACAGAATAAAGCGACTAAGAGTAAAACCGCCTCTATGGTTGCTCACACAGTCACGACAACGGAAGATGTTAAGCTTGCTAGACTAAACTTCACAAACTACAGACCCTTAATAATAAATCGACATGTCTAACCAACACGTTGTATTGAACCGAAATATCAAAACCACCAGAATTATCTACTACACCATAAACCTCCTGATATGGATTATCTTTAGTTTACTGAGGAACTAGTTTCACAACCAAACAACTAACTGAGGTGTGGGCGCCTTTAATTTCAAGCCACAGAATAACAACACATAAAGCACCAAAAACCACTAGAGGGTTTTGTTGAATTCGTTGGAGAGAAAAACAAAAGAACCGAATTATATATTGGGTTTTTTTTTTTCGTACTTTAGTTGGACAAAAGAACCATGAAACCAAATTCTATTTGAAGGGTTTAGAGTTATTCGTCGAGTGTCTATTGTGATCTAGGGTGAGGGTATTCTTAAGCCATCAATTCCCTAGTTAGGATATCACTTTGGAACCTTTCCTATCCTAATCAAAAAAACAACTCTTTCCATTCCTTGTAATCCATACTCTAAACCGCGAATCCTGTATCATTAAGGATAATATATCTATTCGATACCAGCTTTTAAGATACCACAAGTTTGTGTCTTAATACGGTTTTTTTAGTCCTTGTGGTTTACTTGGTGAAGTATTAAACATTAATTCTTCGTGTATTAACTTGTGATGCACCATAGGCGCTCACATATTTGTATTGCTATAAGTGCTATACCCCACTACCATAATCCAACATTGTCAAGGCTTCCAAAGTCGATGCCTTCATATCATATAGACATCTAGAGTAAATTGTATTTAATTCTAAGCATTACTCATTCGACAGAATTTTGTATCTTTCATTATCGCCAACCTAGAATAAGACGTAGGGCGAGTTTAACCATCTTAGGTGGGAAGGCTAAATCAACAATGTTATAACGTTATAAGATCGTAACTACTTCGAAGTATATCAAGTCTCTTTTGATCATATTCTCATTAATATATTGTCTTATCTTATGTATATTCAACAATGACCATCTAATTTCACTTTCACAGCTTCTGAGTACACATCAATCCGCCATTTATCTTTTCAAATTCATTTATAGACTTCTAAGTTCCAACAATAACGTGGTTTCTCAATACGAAATCAAACAGATAACCGAATCTTAGAGGCTAGCATTGAAAATGTTGCACATGTATATGTTTTTTTTTTCATGCATGATAAAATAATTCCGGCGGAATATGCTTATATCGGATGACCAGGGGAGTGGGGGGGGGGGGGGGGGGGGGGGGGGGCGGGGGGGGGGGGGTGGGGGGATGCTAGCATGAAGAGGTTACGAGAGAGATTATGAGTATACAATCATACCCCTGCTCCCTGCATAGTAATGCTCCGGCAAAAATATATGACCGCGTGTATTCCAAAAATTTTAAACTTGAGCATGATAATTAATTTTAACAACGCCATCTGTTCAACATGATAATTTATTAAATATTCGAACACAACTATAAACGAAGTTTATTAATTCAATTATTCACCGATTATATTAGTTAACTTGAATAAGCTACAGCTGACTATTTCAAGCTCATAAAAAAATATGATGCATTTGTCTAACTTATTGTCACGTATATCATATCTTTTGTTAACATGATTGTGTGTTTAACAACTCTACCAGTACTTTACTATATACACATTCACGGACAAATCCACTGTCTTTTGAACCGTGGATCTACATCTACAGTAAAACGGGGACTCTCATTCTTTGGACCAGCCCTATTTTTGTTCTTATTTTTTCTTAAATTATTTTGTATTTGTTTTTACTTTTTTAATTTGTATCACAAAGTAGGAGAGGAAAAAAATATTCTACAAAAGTTCCATTTATTCAGATAAAAAAAAAATACCAGCGGAAACATCGATTTTGGTTTTTTTTTTTATTTTTTTTTTTTTTTTTTTTTTTTTTTTTAATATTATATGCACAAAGTATTGAGGGGAAAAAAATATATACAAAAGTTCCTATTTATTTAAATAAAAAAAAACCCGCAGAAACATTTTCGATACCTAAATAACTATTAAAATAATCGATATGGCAAAACACGTACTATCCCAATTACATATTAACAAAAAACAACCCATATAGCCAAAAAATAAACTTAAAGACATGAGGCCAACCACATAAGTCATGATAAATAAAATAATTACTAATATACACATTTGTCGACAAACTACTTAAAAATTCGCATCAAAAGTGACCCAAAATCGGCCAAATAAATAAAAAAAACTAGCCCAAAACAGCCTGAAATCTGAGGCCCAAAGTAAAAAAAATACAAAAGGTCCCTCAACTTTTAACTATTTTATGATTTTCTTACACTAAAAAATCCCGTAAAAAATTAACAAAAAAAACACGTCACGTTTTTTAATATGTTCACAACTTTTTTTACATTCATCGGACCAAAAAAAGATAACGAACCGTCCCAAAAAAAGATCCAAATTTCGGAAAATATTAAACCCGTTTTGGATTTCGAACTTGATTATCTGGGAAGAAGGTTTCCATTACCTGCTATGAACGTGCGACAACTATCATTCTCAACATCCTCACATGAACGCTTATGGGGGGAGTCACCCATTTTTGAGACATTTTTTTCGGTTTGTCATCCCACATATGTGAAGACAAATCAAAACATGGCATAGTACTTCCAAAAGCTAATGGTGAAAAAGAAAATCAAATTCAGATATCTCTCTGATGTGAAAGATTTAAAAATAAGAAATCCTCTTAAGGGAAACTGGGAAAGACTTGGAACTTATTGGAAAAGTTTTCCTGACGAATCAGCGTACTATGATTCGGATTACGTTGAGTTCCAGCTAGTTTGGTGTTCTCCATAAACCTGCTAGCCTTCCATTTGATTATTTGATTTATGTTATGGATAATTATATGTGGATGTCCTTATCTTCTAATATGAGTTAGAGTTTATATGTAACTAAGAGATGGTTCAAGCATTATCTCTTTGTATCTATATCCTATTGGTCAATTGATTAATAACACTTTTTATTCACTCAAACTTGTGTTCACAACACGTTATCAGCACGCTCTAAAGGTTTTATTACTGGTTTTTTTTCTCTCGTTTTTTTTACTGGTATGTCTTCAACTCTTTACCTATATGATTCGGCATGCATTGTCTCTTAATACGCAATCATTCGATAATTTAATATGACATTAGTATATTACTATATGAAGCCATTTAATGGGTTGCGGTACACATGCACTTCCTTTATCATATGTCGATACTAGTTACGTCTGTTTGGCCGTGCTTAACACGGCCCATGGTGGTTCATATTTGTTATTAAAGGTTGTGCAAGTATTCAATAATATAATGCTAATACTTGATTCAACAATATGCCAGATGTATCGTGAAGAGATTGTAAATAATTTCGTTTCCACATTATGCATATTTGAATTCTAACTAAACGAAAATGAGTTCACAACTAACTTGAAAAAATCACTTTACAAAATAAAAATAAATCTTGTGTGACAAAAAGTCTCCACTCCTCGCTCACGAAACACATACCAACTACCTTCAATGTCACTGACATTATGCGTGAGCCACGCTTCCTCAGCTCATGCCTTTTCCAAACTTGTACGGAGTAGTATGCAGTACACAGTGCCTACATGACTTGTATCTTTCAACTAAAATAGTCCTTCTGTATCTAACAGAATATTTTGTTCTTCATTGCAATATGACTTGTACCTCAGTGTCTACATGATGAACACTTGAATATAAGATAAACACACTTAACTCATAAAAAGTTGTTTTACTTTAACATTAAAAAGTATAGTTGTCTATCAAAATAAACTACCTAAAATTCAAGACAAACTAATCTAAAGTAATACTAATAAAATTTTATAGTAATTGAATTAAATAAATTAAATATTTTCTGTGCATAACTTGAAGATTGATTGCACACAATTACAATGGAAAAATCTAAAACGATAATAGTATATTTTTTCTTTTTACCCTCAACACTAAAAGTCATTATATTTTTCATGGACCCGTGCTGTCATTATAGTATGTAATTATGCATACGAACTATTATTGTTCTTTAAAAATAGGTATGATTACAGTAATTAAAAAAACATTATTACAACCGTTAGGATAATTCTTGAATAGGTAAATAAAAGAAAATTTACATTTTCATTTTTTAAATGGGTAAAGGTCTTCTTGTTGATGAAGAGACACATGTCATCACTTTCTGTTTGAAAAATAAAACCAAAAAATGTGGATGGTATTGTTTATGTGTCTTTTGACAAATCAAAAGTTGATATAAGTTGATATAAATATAA
>BQNB010129791.1:1936-19056 GCA_026074375.1 Tanacetum coccineum | reverse complement strand
AATCGCATCGCATCCACTACTTGATCTTGATAACTTAGATTTACTATCCATAGTTAATCTTTCCTTTTCCACTTCCAATCGGGGGTTGTAGTAACAACCTGAAGACCTTTGATGCTTATCTTGTACTTCCAATCGCGTTTAATACTTACTAACACCACCAGCTATATCCTTCCTCATACTCGGCCACTAATTCGTATTCCTAAGATCATATTACATCTTACTCACTCTAGGACAAACAAAATACTTCGTCGCATGCGCCTCCTCTGTAATCAAAGTCCTTACATCGCCTACCATAAGAATCCAAATTCTATCAAAAAATTATAACCCACCACCATCTCTTTTCTCCATTTGTTAGTCCAAGCCACGCAACATCTCTGTTGACGCGTTCTCTGCTTTGGACGTCTCAACCTATACCACTAACATCTCCTCTCTAATCTCAGCTTAGATCATCATACATATATCTCAAACTCTTCTTGGCTTCACTCCTCCTTTCTTACTCCATGCATCAACAATTACGTTCTCCCTTTCCCAGATGGTACTTGGCCTTGCAATAACAACCCCTAAATAACTCCATCCATCGTCTCAGCCTCAGGTTCAACCCTTCTGATTGAAAATGTGTTGGAGACTTTTATGATCCGTATAGATCACACTATGCCTTTATAATTTTAGAGCAAAACCATCACGCCTAAGTCCATAACGTGAGTCGTGTCGTTCTTCACATGAATCTCTAGTTGTCGCGTCATATAAGCAATCACCTTCTCTCTTCGTCTAAGCAAGCATCCTAACCCTTGCTCCACGCATCACTATGAAATTATCTGATCCTTCTAGTAATGCCAAGATTGGCTCATTACCCATATTGTTCCTACAACTTCTGAAAAGCTTCCTCTTCACTCTGCTTTGAACTTGTTGGGCTTCATATGACACTTCTCTTTCTTCAGCAGCTCTAAATTCATCTTCAAATGTGACTCGTGCTCCTTCTTAGACTTCGTATAGACCTAAATGTCATCGTTAAACATGATGAAAACTTGCATATATACGACTAGCACACCCGATTCATTACGTCCATGAAAATCGGTGGTGCATTGGTCAACCCAAAAAGACATAGCCGTAAACTCATAGCGTCCATAACGCATCCTAAAAGCAGTCTTTAGAATTTCATCTTCGTGCACCCTCATTTGGTGACAGTCCGAATATAACACCCCCATTTTTGATATATAGCAGCGGAAGCCAATCTGGGGTATTATTTCATAGTACAACAGTCATAATCATAGAAAACGACTCAAAAGAGACGTTTTTAAAAGATAAGTTATCATCCTTGCAGCTCTTGTAATTATTCCAACAACTCTTTCATCTCCATAGGCGCTAAACGACACGGGCCTTCGCAATCGGTGTCGCTCCTTGTACTAACTCTAATAACTGAAAATTCCTTAAACTTCACACCTGAGGGGTAAACCAATTAATATCCTTAGAAAACCCTTTGGGTAACTCACAAACTAACAGGTATATACACATAAATATGACTCCATCTAATCACTTGGTACACCTATGAGACCTCGCATTCATATTAGTTCGTTTCCCCATGAACCTTAAGCACCTTCAAATCCACCAAAGGAATTTTAACCATCTCCTCATGGAATACTTTCTCATCCTTATACTTTACAACCAATTCTCTCCAGTATGGACTATAGCAAACCCTCTCATAACCAACGGTACTAGATCTATAGTGAAACGAGAACCTTCTAATTCTAACAACTTAACTCAATCGTTTCACTACCTCAATCACATAGGCACAACTCAGAAGATGTGAACTAATATTAACTCTAAGATCACATAATACGGACATCAAACGAATTCGAAGGACCACGATAAATCGAATAGGGTAATGCACGAATATTTAATCCCCGATACCAACAACGAAATCAAATACACAATACTTTACCAATGTACCAAATTTTAGTAAGGATTTCAAAAGTCATAAAAACTCAAAAGAAAATCAAACCGAATGTATGTATTGATAAGAAAAACAAACCATCGACACAACAAACATACCATCGACGCAAGAGACACCTATTGAATAACACCACGTATCACGACCTATAAATAAAAGAATACGAACCTTTTACAAAAATCGATTTTTCACCCAGGAGAATTATCTTCCATAACTTTATATCAGTCATTTTTAAAATAGTAGAATCATATTAGTTAATAAGGTAAATTATTTAAAAATAATAATTTTAAATGAAATTTTCCTAAACTTATTTTAAATATAGTCTGCATAAAAAAATCAAAGGATGGCTAAAAAAAGAAATGTGTTGCATATTATTTGTATAATTCAATTTAAAACAAAGTTTTTGACACTTAACAAATATCTCATTAAATACAAAGAAATCACTTCAACATTATTATTATTTCAAAAAGGTTTTCTATAGTGTATTACTAACAGAAACGTGTGACTGAAAACAAAAGATACTATAATCTTGAAAAGGGACTTCAAACACCTTAAGAACTTCAATACTAAAATATCATTTGAAAACGAACACATACCAACGAAACTCAAGAAGAAACATCAGGAACCAACTAAATCGTAGAGACTCACCCATAATAACGATCAAAGAACAGAAATCAAAGAGTACCATTACTCTTGACAAAAGAAGCAAATCGAAACGTTGAACGAAGGACATAGAACACCAGTTCTATCAAGAATATCCAACAATGAATACCTAATACAAGAGTTAGGTAATCACGAGACGGACACGAGCTAACAAACCAACTTATGATATCGCAATGACCATACCAATCGGTATCTACGATATCCGCAAACAACAGATAGAAAGGAAATCTTACTATTCTTAATATTTTTATTTAAACATAGAATTTTTATATTTATGTTTGAAGAATAGATAAACATATTTTTATTTTCGAAAATTTTATTTTAGTTTTCCTATTTATCTCCCCCTCGTACTTAATATGAACATTGTCCCTAATGCGAAAAATATTATAGAGAAAAGATAAATGGAAAAATTAAAATAGGATAATACTTCCTTTATTGTCCAAACGCGACGAATTCAGAAAAATTATACGAAGCTAATGATAGCCTTCGTACAGGGTCGTACGACCTTTTTCACATTTTCTTTTTCAACCTGCAACATAAAAAATACAAACAATCAATACACACATTAGTAACACACACACACACACACACACACACACACACCAATCTGAGTCTTCTAATTTTTGATAACTAAATAAATGTACAGAACTGCGAGAACCAATCTGAGTCTTCTAATTTTTGATCAATGGTTGTTAACGATTGTGGCACAAGTGTAAATAACTGAAACTTTAAGTTTTATTCTCTAGTGAATAAAACAATGCACCTTACCTATCCAAAATTATACATGAAAAAAAAAATTAAAAATTTCCTAAAATTTAAGAACAAAAAAAAAACGTTTTTTATTAAAAAATTAAAGAAAAAATAAAAAATGTAATTTTACTTATATACCCTTTTGAATTAAATTAAAAAAATAAATATTTATAAAAATCTAATTGGTTGATGCTGGTTCTCGCAGTTCTGTACATTTATTTGGTTCTGAAAAGAACCTCACCCTATATATATATATATATATATATATATATATATTACTAGGAAGTAGTAGAAAAAATAGACGAATAAAAACTTTCAAATATATGTAAGTATATACTAGTTACATTCATGTAAACACATAGATCCTAAAATGCAACTATATGAAGGTTCCTAAGTTATAGTCTAGGCCAACCACCTAGTTCTCTATAACCCTAATTATTATCCCTAAAATGATTTTTAATGTTTAAAACCCATTAATTACAGATTATTTACAATAACCTAATCCATCCTTAATGATTGTTACGTTAAATAAAATCAATTGAATTGAAAAAGGATTTAGAAAACAATACCTTAACTCTTGAAAATCAAAACCCTAAATATCCTTCAAATTCATATAGTGCAACCAACCAAAACAAAACAAATAAACATAGATTCCGCAATGCAATCCTATGGTCCAGCTAATTCCTCTTCCTAACTCTTTACATGTTTTGCTCACCTAAAAATGATGCTTAAAACGTCAACAAAATTGTTGGTGAGAGTTACAGGTTTAAGACACACATATGACACCACGATCAACAAAACATTTACGAACATATATGCATTGCTATTCTATCACAAAATAAATTCACATTTATCTGGGGTGAATCGTACCCCGCCGTCCCACAATGTCTCTGCGCTAGACAGACCCACTCGACTAGCTAAGTCCATTCAGGTCTCACACTAGGTCATGTCATCCTCACATACACATGCCTTACCACAATTCATATTACATAGAAATAGCACATAACAATCATATAGTTTGACACTTAAAACACATATCACGGTTCATAATTCAAAAACAGTTTGCATCATTTCCATCCCAAAAATATAAGTAAAAAGTAGGACTGTAAAACTCACCTCGATGCAAAGCAAATCTAAACTTTTCAATTAACCTTGCAAATAATCTATACAAAACAATACACACATGTTACCATCGATTAGGTCTCTCACTCAAGTCGATGTAACAATAACAACGATGGATACTCTATACCCTATCTTGATTCAACTCATCTATATACTCTTCCCAACTTGCTAACCTCAAGTTACCTTATAAAACCTACATTTTAACTTTTTGTATTTTATCCTATTTTTTTATAGTCACAAGATGACTCTAAATAAAATACTAAAACACCTAATTTGGAGTTCTCCTTACATCCCATAGTTACCCAATGAATTGTGAGCTTCTATGATTTTTAGATAAAAATAATAGTGAGTGTAACCATTTTATAAAAATTTGTCATCACAAATCACCCAGATTTGAATCTGATCGCACATCAAAAAGTTTGACTTCATTAGACATACTTAAACAATGAATTAGCCTTATCCCTTTGAAATGAAGTTAATAAACACATGAAATATGATCTCTGTGTTTTGGAAACTCTTAATTCGAATTTTA
The DNA here is from genome assembly GCA_026074375.1 of Tanacetum coccineum. Taxonomy (NCBI): domain Eukaryota; kingdom Viridiplantae; phylum Streptophyta; class Magnoliopsida; order Asterales; family Asteraceae; genus Tanacetum; species Tanacetum coccineum. The sequence continues at coordinate 14,041 of BQNB010129791.1, read as the reverse complement.
AATAGGGTTTTTACACCTCGTAATCTGACCTAAATCTAACCCGTATTTACTGTTTTAGCAACTTTTCTTGCAAAAAACATTTAACTAACTTATCAGACTCAAAATCGCGCGATGTCAGACTTTTTGAAAACTAGACTCTCTAAACTTATAAATAACCTTAAGAAAATCAAAGTTTCATTAATCCATCACGGAGATAGTCATCAAACAATTCGACCTAAAATTCTGCCAAACCCTAATTCGCGTTCTAGCACAATCCTAGCCCTAAAACTCTATCACAAGTTCACCAAAGCAATCCTAACGATCTAAGATTGATCTAAAGTAATTAATTACAGAAACTTAGTCATAATTATAAAACCCTAATCCATCCTTAATGATCGTTACATTAATAAAAATTAATTGTATTGAAAAAGGATTAAGAAAACAATACCTTTAAGCTTGAAAATCAAAACCCTAAATTTTTTTGGGGTTTTCTTCTTGTTTTGTGTTGTTCGACCGGCCAAGGGAAGGAGAGGAAAAATCAAAGTGATTTGGTTTAGGTTTGATTTGTATTTATAGGCCTTAAAAGATAATTACCAAAAACAAGTTGTAATCTAATTAGGATATCTTTTCCTTTTTCTTTTCTTTTATTAAAATTCGTTTTTTTCTCTATTATATAATTTTATTTATTTATTTATTATTATTTACAACTTTAATACCTATATTTTTGATTCTAGGTTAAAACCTTTGCTTATTTCGCTAAACCTTGAACTTTCTAACTAGATTTCTAACAAACCTTCATTTTCAATTATTTCTAAAAATGGAAAGTACTCTAAAATCACTAAAATACTAACATAATATAAATAGTACGTACATAGAAAATTACGTATACGACATTTGAAACTACGCAAAGCTTCCAAATGATCTCATTTCCATTCAATCTCATTTCAACTAGTACCATGATTGATCAATCATGTACTTCAATCTCATACACATATCTCTCACAAAACACATAAAACTCATAAAGAACACACATAAACACTTCAAATAAATTCTAAACAAACTGATCAACCGGCTCAAACCACGGTTGTCACACCAAGTGGCATCATTCTTCAACTATTAAAGGAACAAATTCTATATTGACTACAAGTGCCAAGTCATCGTGTTTCAAAATCACTTCTGAAATAGCCCTTATTAGTTATCCATTATTCAGGATAACTTAGACTAGATCAAGAAGGATTATCCACATATGCAAGACCTACTTGTATCTCAAGTCTAAGGATTTTGTAAATAAAAATCACTTACAAGGTTTACTTGATGACGACGATCCATAAAGTAATATCTTTTAGTTGGGAAAATCCAATATTCATCTTATGAATATCATGTGAATTTGGTGGACACATCCTTAATATCTATAATATCACTAATCACTCGGAATTGTCTTAATTTAATAATATTCCCATATTGTTAATTGATAACGGGTTAATTTAGAATAATAACTATTATTATTCATAGATTTAAACATGCAAATATATGACACAATTTAAGATAAAAATAAGAAAAAATAACAAAATACCAAGTATCATTATCATAAAATAAATTGTTCAAACATCCCTTATCCAAATACTAAAACACAGATCTACATAAAACTACTAGCTAAACGAAGTCCCATGCTCCTAGCATGTACATATATTTGAACATGAAGAGTGTGTTTGCCTGTTTTGCGAATGAACAAGGTGGGATCGACGACACCCTTAGAGAATCCTTGAGCCAGAAGAAACCTTGACAAAGTGTCATACCATGCCCGAGGAGCCTGTTTCAACCCGTAAAGTGCTTTCTTCAGACGATAGACATGATGTGGACGTTCTGGGTCAGGATCAAGTCAGACAGTATCCTCCCTCCTTAACGGCACGGAACGGTCTCGACCGCTCCCGATATTCATAACCCAAAACATCTCTAACTATCCTAATCACTCACACCAAGACAATACATAATTCAGGCTCTAATCTTTCAGTAGCCCCCCTAACCCATGTTAACTCAAAGTTACTACTTGAATTCCAACTAACTTTAACTATTGGAATCTTACTGCTAATAACTTTACTTACCCACACAAGTGTACGAATAGCAACATAACAACTAACTAACAAGAGAGAACCATCCAACAACATTAGCCATCCGCCCGTCCCTCGAGGACATTCCTCAAAATACCTTAAGTGGTAACCAACGTAATTCATATCTCGAATCCCGCAACTCATAAAGAATAATTTCGTGAGTCCCAAGAACTCTGTTTGAAAATTAAGATAGAGTTGATACAAGCTCATCTGTCTTTTTTTCTAAAATCAAATCGCGATTTTGGTTTACTCCGCGAAAATTTAACATACTCAATCTAACTTCTGACACTCAGCTGCATCGGGCAATCTTAACCGATAAGCTACAGGGCCAATCCTTTCAAGAATCTTAATTGGTCCTACATACCTAGGTGCTAACTTACCTATCTTACCAAACGTACTACACCTTTCCAAGGTGAGACTTTCATCATAACATGATCACCCAACACTAAACCCTAACATTCTTCCATTTCTACTATCAACCTTAACGCTCTTGACGATCTTGGCCTTCCTTAGCCTTTTTTTACTAATCATGACTACCTTAGTCGTCTCTTGCTCCAACTCAAGTCCAATCATTTTACTTTCTCCAATCCCAGTCTATAAAACAGGCGATCTACCTCCTCTTCCATACAATACCTCCAATGAAAACACATCGAGTACTCAAATGATAACTATCTTTGTAGGAAAACTCACCTCACGGAAAGTGAGTATCCCAACTACCACCAAATTTCTCAACAAAAAAATGAATACAACTAGCCCTAACATATTTTCCAATTCCGAAAAAAGTACGCTCACTCTGACCAGTGCATCTATGGATGCCACCAGTAACTCATATCTACTCGTGTTCATAACGACTTCTACATCCCTTTTCAAAACCTCAATATACATTCCATCTTTATCAGGAATACTCGACACGTGCACTCTATGTCTTGCAACTGCCTCATCTACATACAACCTTGCCAACTACTCCATCATACTTTTTGAGCGTATTGCAGAACAATCGAGAAAACTCTACACTTTAAGTCTATCAGACTACACCCAAATCGCATCGCATCCACTACTCGATCTTGGTAACTTAGATTTACTATCCATAGTTAATCTTTCCTTTTCCCACTTCCAATCGGGTATCTCAGGTTGTAGTAACAAACCTGAAGACCTTTGAGGCTAATTTTCTACTTCCAATCGCGCTTAATACTTACTAACTACCACCTCATCCCCACTATATCCTTCCATCATACTCGGCAGCGCCCCCCACCAATTCCGTATACCTAAGATCATACTACATCTTACACACTCTCTGACGAACAAATACTTCGTCGTATGCGCCCTCCTTTCATAATCAACTCCTACATCGCCTACCATAAGAATCCAAAATCTATCCTAAAATTATAACCCACCACCATCGACTCCATTTTTCTCCAAAACCATGCAACATCTCTGTGTACATTACGCTCTCTGTTTCTTAGACTCTCAACCTATAGGCCACTCGGTGCTTTGGTTAACCCAAAAAGGCATTGCCGTAAACCTCATAAAGCGTCCATAACGCATCCTAAATCAGTAGTCTTTTCACTCTCATCTTCGGTGGCACCCTCCATTGGTGAACAGCCTGAATAAAGATCTATCTACTCAACTCGCGATAATCTATGCACAATCCAAACGACCCAACCTACGTACTCTCACAAACAATACAAGTGCTTCCTCACACAGCGAAAAAGTAGTCGATTAAAACCTTTTACCTTTCAGCTCTTGCAATTATTCACACCATTTCCTATACCTCTGTACGCGTTAAACGACACGGGCCTACCCGCAATCGGTGTCGCTCCTTTTACTAACTCTAAATACGATATTTCAACTTCACGTTGAGGGGTAAACCTATTAAATCCTAGAAAACACTTGGGGCCAATCTCACAGATACCCATGTATAGTCACGATAAATCCCAGACTCCCTAAAACTCTCTACATCACAAGTTCACAGCCAAAGCAATCCTAACGATCAAGACATTGATCAACCTAATTACAATTCTACTTAAACTACGTCCATAATTCATAAACTACTAATCCTGTCCCCTTAATAATCGGACATTAATAATAATTAATTGTATTGAAATCACGGGATTAAAAACATTACCCTTTTTAAGCTTGAAAATCTAAACCCTAATTTTTCTTGGGTTTTCTCTCTTATCTCTGTTTTGGTGTTCGAACAAAGCCCGGCCCACTCGGAATGAAGGACAAAAAATACAAAAGCGTGATCTTGGTTTTAAGGTACTGATTTGTATTTATAGCCTTGAAAAGATAATTAACCAAAAACAAGTTGTAATCTCTAATTAGGATATCTTTTCCTTTTCTTTTCTTTTCATTTAAAATTCTTTTTTTTATATTAATTTTTATTTATTTATATTATTTTACAACTTAATACCTATATTTTTAATCTAGGTTAAACATTTGCTTATTTCGCTAACATACCTGACCTTTCTAACTAGATTTCTAACAAACTTTCATTTTCAATTATTCTAAAAATGTAAAAGTACTCTGAAAATCACTAAAATACTAACGATAATATAAATGGTAACGTCATAGAAAATTACGTATACGACATTTGAAACTACACAAAGCTTCCAAATAATCTCATTTCCATTCAATCTCATTTCAACTAGTACCATGATTCATCAATCATGTACTTCAATCTCATACACATATCTCTCACGAAACATATAAAGAACACACATAAATGCTTCAAATAAATTCTAAACAAACTGACCAACCGGCCTCAAACACGGTTGTCACACCCGTGGCACATTTCTTCAACTCTTGAAGAACAAATTGTATATGCCAACAATCCAAGTCATCAGTGTTTCAAAATCACTTCTGAAAATAGCCCTTTATTAGTTATCAATTTTTCAGGATCACTTAGACTAGATCAGGAAGGATTATTACACATATGTAAGAGAACCTACTTGTATCTCAATCTAAAGGATTTGCAAATAAAAATCACTTTCAAGGTTATACTGATGAGACGACGATCCAAAAAGTAATTATCTTTGAGTTGGGAAAAATCAGAATCATCTTATGAATATCATGTGAATTTGGTGGACACGTCCTTAATATCTATAATATCATCAATCACTCAAAATTGTCTTAATTTAATAATATTCCCATATTGTTAATTAATAACGGATTAATTTAGAATAATAACTATTATTATTTATGGATTTAAACATGCAAATATATGACACAATTTAAGATAAAAATAACAAAATACCAAGTATCATTATCATAAAATAAATTGTTTAAACATCCCTTATCCAAATACTAAAACACAGATCTACATGAAACTACTAGCTAAACGAAGTCCCATGCTCCTGGCATGTTGAGTAAGCTTTCCTTTAGATAAAGCCTTCGTAAAAGGATCAGCCAGATTGTCATATGTGTGAACTTTAAGGAATCTTATTTCTCCCAGTGCAGTATTATTGAAGATCCCATATGGGAAAAGATATCTTCTGAGCTTGAAGAACCTATCCTTAGTGCTCATGTTGATGTGTGTGTGTGTTATCAAGTGCAACATATGATGCACTAGTATAAATCTGGGATTTGGTCACACATGGGCAAAATGGAACGGCCATACATTCACATATTTATGTGGCTAAAGGTACCAAAATAGACAATATTTACTAATTAGCCACACATGAAATTTTGATGCGTGTGACCATTAGAACTGTATTGCCACACATTTAAACATTTATGTGGCTAAAGATAACTAGAAATTTTTTATATGATTATTTAGCCACATATGAATTTGGAACGCGTGACAAATACAAGTAAGCTTGAAGTATTAGTCACGATATGTATATAAATAGTGACAAATATATGTCACACACTTGAACAATATGACCTAAATAGCATATATGGTCACATGAAGTAATTTTTTATGTGTCTAAATCATACAGTCAAGTTTTGTCACACATGATTTAAGGTTGACTGCTATCTTTGGCTAATTATTTAGCCACATATGAATTTGGAACGCGTGATAAATGAAAAGTAAGGTTGAAGCATTAGTCACGATATACATATAAATAGTGACAAATATATGTCACACACTTGAACATTGAGACTAAATGCCATATATTGTCACACTAAACGTTTTGTCACACATTATTTAAGTGTAACCAAAATCCAGTACATATGGTCATGTAACTTAATATGTATGTTTAAAGTTTAGTTTGTGTTAGCTTGCCAAAATCTAATGTGTATAGTCACATTTACTTATAGCACGATCATGTGATTATATGCCTTTACAATAGCCACAGCATATCACTAATGTGTGACTAAATTATGTTTATGGCCACATTTAAGGTGATTATATGTGACCAATATATTCATAACAGTCACATCGTGAAGTATTCATGTGGCTATTATTTATAGCAAAATGTGAATCGGTTATCATTAAATTTCATATTAGTCACATTGAGTGTTTGTGTGTCTAAAATCATACTGTCATATATGGTCACATGAAGTGTTTGTTTATGTGTCTAAATCATGGACTCAAGTTTTGTCACACATTATTTAAGTGTTGCCAAAATCCAGTACTATATGGCCACGTAACTTAATATGTGTGTTTAAAGTTTAGTTTGTGTTAGCTTGCCAAAAGCTAATGTGTATAGTCACATTTACTTCTAGCACGATCATGTGACTATATGCCTTTACAATAGCCACAACATATCACAAATGTGTGACTAAATTATGTTTATGGCCACATTTAAGGTGATTATATGTGACCAATATATTCATAACAGTCACATCGTGAAGTATTCATGTGGCTATTATTTAGAGCAAAATGTGAAATCGGTTATCATTAAATTTCATATTAGTCACATTGAGTGTTTGTGTGTCTAAATTCATAATGTCATATATGGTCACATGAAGTGTTTGTTTATGTGTCTAAATCATGGACTCAAGTTTTGTCACACATTATTTAAGTGTAGCAAAAAACCGGTACATATGGTCACGTTATTAAGCCTAAACTACTTTTAGGTTTTAAAAAAAAAGCTAAACTCGAAACTATATATCCCAAATGTGATTAAGCCTAAACTAATCTAGTTTTATAACAGAAATATATTTTTTGAATGAAAAATAAGCTCAGCAATAAGCTGCAAATAAGCAGCTATGCAAAACTAGCAAAATCGAATAACTGTTATAAGTAAGTAAAGGGAGAATGGGATTAGCTGTGAAAGAAAGAGCCCGACATTCATTTTTTCATGAATATTCATAGCTGAGTCTACTAAAAGAGGGACCAGCTCATCGTAGTGATTAGAGGACACCTCTGATCGTTCACCTCTAATGTGACACGTTCCCTCCCAGTTTGATCAACGGGATCAGTCGGCTAGAGAGCGGGGCTATTCTTCTTCCGAGGATGAATAGGTTGCCTGGCTGAGATGGTAACCCGCTTGACCTCTATCTTGGAGGTCGCGGGTTCGATTCTCGCTGGGCGTGATTCCTTTCTAAAAAAAATTGTATTTTGAAAACCAAAAACCAAACACCCCTTATCTATATCAGCTTATCAGCAGATTTAATAAGCAGTTTTAAAGTCGAGAATAAGCAGTTTAATAAGCAGAATTAAGCAGTTTATGAGCCTAAGCCCAGATTGAATAAGCTAGGAAATAGCTTATTTAACTATATAAGTTGTACCAAGCTGTAACCCCAAAACGCAAAACATTCTTAAACAGCAAAACGTGCAAACCCAAAGCCAAACATGCAGAGACAACATACTGCCATAAAAATGCAGACCGAGATAGGAAGGCTCTATGCAATGATCAAACTGAAATTGGCAAAATGGTTCTACAAGGGACCCTAAACTATAGACCACATGCTACTACCCATATTATCCGCACAAAAAATATGACCTTAATTCTTGAAGGATATTAGAAATCATAACACAATGAAAGATAGATGGATTAGCCAAATCTAAAGAGAGAAAGTGAGAGAAAAGCTTTCTAGTGAGAGAAAGTTTAACATGTAAAATGAAATGACTAACCACCTCTTCCAAGGCATGGAAGAGGCTTATATAGGTGCTTACAAAACTGTCCTAATGGCCTTGGTAGTGGGCTTACACGTTGGATTTAATACTCGGCCCATTACCGAATGTTATACATTAAACGATTAACTATGAGCTACAATAAATGGTAAAATACACGGGGTGACCGAGTCTTTTTCTAATATCTAACAATCTCCCCTTAAGGGAGGTCACCCTAGAAAATACTAACTTAAGCTTAGCAATCTTGATCTTGTGTTCAGCTCGTAGTCTTTGATTCTTCATGTGATATCTTGTACATTGATGTAGTGATCTTTGTCTTGTGGCTTGTAATTGTACTTGATATGTGAACTTGAGCTTCTTTGAGATCATCATCCAAATCTAATCTCTAATCATCAACTTGTGGTCTTTTGCCGTCTTATGCTTGTGACATCTGGACCGACATGCTCATACCTTTCTTGATGGTGAAAGCTTGATTATTCATCGTTCTTGAAGTTCCTTTAACTTTAATACTTGATCACTTCGAGAGGACTTTGATATCAGAGTTGCAAAAGCTTTGAAACATATACTTGAGCTTTCATGAGGTCTTTAGACGTATCAGTCAAGTATGAGCATGCGGTTATGAACTAGACTCCACTGGAACGAGGTATATCCATCTCCATCTTTACTTGAACATGTAATAAAACAGTTAGCAATAAAGATTGTGGACGAATATGGCTTTGTCATTCGCCCGAGTTTGGTTAGATTAACCTCCAGATCCTGTGAGGACCGACCTGTAATCAGGAAGATTTTATCTTAAGAAGAATCTCCTTGACAGGATTTCCAGTATAAGTGTCAGATCTTCCAATGTATAAACATCAGAGTCGCCTTACTTGCCTGTTCTCTTAATCAGAACGTCTCAAATCAGACAACACGATAAGAGAGTGAAAATCCGGTTAGTTATATCTTACCGATTTGAGAATGGGGAAAAGTGATTATTGAAAAATCATTCGACGTGTCATTGCAGAAAGTATTTTTGTGACACATCAGGAGTGTTAGCTTTTATAAAATTCATCAATCTCAATTCTTAATCTGGAACCAATGCGATATCACAGTGTCACAAGTTTGACCAATTAGATCCCAAAGTTCACCTCCCCAAGAGCTTGTTTGTGGTGGGGCTTCTAGCAGGATTTCCATCTTCACTGTGATACTTAGGTATCACTCAGATGTTCTGGCAATACCACAAGGATAATGCGTAGGACTGTTATGATAACCCTTGTTTTCACATTATGTGAAGAACAAGTAATATGAAATAGTGTCCTAATGAGATTGATTGATGATCTCTTGGTTCTAGACTCAATTGTGCGTTTCGGTTTTAGTGATCGAAGGCTGGAACGGACTGCCACCTTTTCAGTATCAACTAACTCAGAGTGAAAAAGTTAATAGATAACGTGTTTAGTCTCCGTGAGAAATGAAACAGAAATATTTTGAGAGATTCTGAGTGGCTAGGGAGGGTTGTGCCTTGCATCACTGGGTCCATGATGTCAGTCTTCAATGTCAGTAATCATCATTGTGATTCTGACAACAGATGTATTGACCCGGTTTCTGCCTAAGTGTATGGAGGGCTTCTTTCTTTACACCTTTTATCCTTACATTTCTTTTTCATTCTTTAACCCCTTCAGTGCTTATCGAGACTTCATGACTAGAACCTTGTTGGGTTTGTTCCAGTTCTAGCTCCATCTCAGGCGGTACTATTCCTTTATTCTCACATTTACTCCTTTTTTATGTCATACCTAAGGACTTCTACACTAACTAATGGATTTTCCCTGGGTAGATCCCTCCGGTTCTGGCTGGATCATGGGAACTAATACCAACCTTATAACTCCGATAAAATTAAATACATGGTCGATCTTTTTGGTACAGTTCACCTTGCCATAAAACCACTTGAAAAACTCAATTAGGTACTTGTGATATAAATATCAAAGCCTTTAGTACCTCGATTGTTTTTGATTTTTCAGAAACGCTCCCCCTCAACATGTGCATCGATTAAACGAAAGTGGGTAGCACAAGGAGGATGGAGTATACATATGAGTCTACAAAATCACATTTTAATCAGTTTTCATATTTAAATCACATTTTCTCCCCTTATCAAACATTTCAAACCCTTTGATATTTTGGATACCTATGGATTCGAATATGTTAGAAAAACTGGGAGAAATATGTGCTTATTAATCACAAGCTGAGTGGGGAACATATTAATGCCCCCCTTAATCTATGAGGGATTCTGTTAGTGTCAGGTATGATAGGTTTGAAGGAGTTTGAATTTCATGAAAAATTCATACACTGACACATAACACTAAATACAACACTACTCTATAATGTACAAGATACAATATATACACCACAAAAGATATTGACCTGAATGCAGAGATGATGTGTTCATTCGGTTCTTTGAAGGAGTTTGTAGTCAACATCTCTTAGTCATCCACCAACAAAGCTTTCGAGATTCTCTTTACTATCTATCCAGCAAGAGGTCGAACACATTTGAACTTGAGCTTGTGTGGTTGGTGGGGTAGGTGTTGATGTTGTCTTATCAGTAACCATTGAGGTAACAGTGTCAATGAATGGAGTTCTTTAGACAGCTGGGTCCTTTTGATGAATGGGAACATCCACCATTGATTGAGTCTCGAGTTTAGCAGATGACAAAGTTAAACTGGTTTGTACATTTCTAGCTTGTTTCTCTACAACTTCTGCATCAGTTTTGTGTTCTTAGCTTTGTTTTCCTCATCATTGAAGACCTCTTGAACTTCATTATCAAATTAAGAAAGTAAGCTGCTTGAGCTACCAGAATTGTCCTTTGGCTCATCAGGAACCTCTGGAATAATACCAGATCCTTCACTTGAACCTTTGGAAAGTTGTTGAATTTTGTGGTCAAGCAAGCTTCTTTTTCTTTTAGAAGCGTCCACAGCTTCCCACCGAATCAGCAATCCTTTCTTAAGTAGATTCAAAGCTTTCTTGCAAGCCGCATTAATAAGACTTGATGTGTAAAGCCCAAATATCCGAAGTACAAAATTAATTTGAAACAGTAACATCAAAGTCAATTAAGTCCCGGATGTCTGAATTTCTCCTTATATGATAGTGATGATATAAATTGAAACACCGAAGTCAACTAAGTCCTGAATGTCACAATTATACCCTCTAAATAGCCGAAATGATAACACCTAAGGCGACTAAGTCCTGAATGTACACATTTCTTCTTGCAAGATACTGACTATCTAAAGGAATCATCATACTTATCAAACCTATATGTACCTCTTTTGTCAACAGATTCTACTCCTTTGAAAATAAGCTTAGTGATGAACTGATTGGGGAAATATTAATCGAATCAGAAAAATATCTTCAACTTCAAGGCTTCTAAAACTACATAATTATTTTCAAACAAACCTAAGCCTTTTAAAACTATGAGGCGTTGGTAAAATTGATCGAATGTTGTTTTAAGCCTAAGCCACTAATCTTGAAATTATATTTAAGTCCTAAAGTTATTAACTTATGACAACTAAAGCCCTTGAAGTTAAAATTAAATTAACTCCGTTAAATTTTTTTCCATATAATTACCGTGACATGTTAAAGATAATTTAAAAACACTTTCTCCCCCTCGAGCAAAAGACCCGTATTCCATTTAAAGATCTATTGTATTTGTTCGAGTGGTCAAAATTTCTTAAAAATCCGTTTGTAGTGTCGAAAACTGATTCTGATTTGATTAGAACACTTTTCAAATGGTTAACCCGACCATGATTTATAAAATCAATATTGTTAAGAAAAATCGTTCAGGTTATAAAACTTATACCAATGGCAACCTAGGTCCTTCTAGTTGCAAGTTAAAAGGAGCAAGTTCCTAATTGCCATATGTTGCATTCTAAATCCTAAAGGTTGAAACACATTGTAACACCCCCATAAAATCACAACGCAGCGGAATACCACTTTGGGGTGCTACTTCATAGTATAAAGTACAAGTTA
>BQNB010129790.1:0-19056 GCA_026074375.1 Tanacetum coccineum | reverse complement strand
CCTTATATTTCTCTTGGTTGAGAAGTATTTTGGAAAGAATTCTTACGAGATTTATTACTATTGGTATATAAATTTGAACACCGAACCAAGGCTTAGGGTTGATCATTCTACAATCTTTCACCAAAAGTACCACATACATGGCTGTAACGACGAAATAGACATGTGTGTTCGATCACATCCTCATTTGAGTTTAACCAAGGGTTAAGATGAAGAATGATATAGGGTAGGGATCTTCTAACTTTCACAATAGTAATAAACTAACAAGGCAGCTAAGACATGCATACATAGCCGTAACGACGGAATAGACATACACTGTAACATCCCCAAATTGGGTCGCAGCAGAATATGGGTTAAGAGTGTTACTTCAAAGATCAATAGCACAAGATATATATAAGAAAAATTATTTAAAAGTGATTTAAAACTGATACATTAGATTTAACAAATTGTTTGATACAAAAGCCCGAAGCTTCACTTGTTCGTTGTTTAAAATACAAAGATTCTAGTCCATAACAAATGTTTCCCCAAAATGTAATGCAACCAAATCTTTAATGCATATGACTTCCAAAATAACGACCACAAATGTATCCCTTGCCTTGTACCTCATTGATCTCCTGAGAAAACATGCTTTAAAACATCAACAATAATGTTGGTGAATTCATAGGTTTGTAAAATGTATAGTGTAGGACCGCAAGATTTCCCCATGATAATGCAACAGATGCAAACATCAATGAATGTAATTACGTTTCCCTAAGCTTATGACACTGAAGCTCGACATGTATGAATTGCAATATAAATTTCCAACATTTCCCGTGATGATGTTCTAACCCGCAACATCTCAAATCCGACATGGTATACGTTTGTTCTCCGGCATACCGGCACAATGAGCATGACTCACCCGAATGGGGATGTCAATCCCAAATAGATCTATTTATAACATTCGCGCTCATAACAAGTAATTGACAGTTCATGATAATGGGCTCAGAGGGTTATTGTTAGTTAGGCAAACACGTAATTGTAATGTAAAATGTCCACTTGCATCCAATTTGTAAAACATGTATATGTTTCTCACCACAAAACTTGTAAATCATTATAAATGTAAATAAATGTAAAACGTGGGGCTATGAACTCACCTTGATTGAGTAAATCGACAATGTAAATAACAAACTAAAAATGCGTCACGAATACGCTCGAATGCAACCTAATTAATTATAGGTAGTATAAGTACTAAGTACTTTGAATAACTAATACCGTATATAATTCTATAGAGCTACTTCACCATCTAATTGTACATGTGAAATCATATATATAAAGTTAAAATGTTTGAAAATATCACGTTAGTAAAAATGGCGTAACTTTCTCGTTCTAAGCCCATTTTGTACGTTTCTTATGTCCACGACTTCGTATTAAGAAGAGTTATCAAAATATTATATTTTTGTATTTTCAACCCTCTGATGAACAGTACTTTTTACTGTTCATGCACTTTTATAAATTTATTTTTATAAACTTAATTATCGTAAACTCGTAAACGTCATATCTTATTTGTTTTAACTCCGATTTTAGTGATTCTTTCGAGCACGTCTTCGTAATTAAAAGTTCTATAAAGTATTTTCTGCAAAGTATCTAATGTGAACAGTAATTTTTATAAAATTATGCAAAACCCCGTATTTAAAGTCACTACTATTTCTAACTTCATATCTATTTTATAAATTTAAATAATTCATTTTTATGGTTTTAGTCGATTCTTATTAAAATCGCCAATTTTAAAACTCTCGCGAATCCTACAACTGAAGTTTATCTGTTTTATCGATCGAGAAATCAACGAATGTCATAATTTAGCCATGAGAGCTTATTTAATTTATTTTAATTATTTTTCATCTTTTATTCGTGTTTGGCCGAAACCGCGTCAAAATAGTGTTTTAAATTTTTTAATATTTTAACTACGTGTTTTAAAAACAAATATTGTGGTATAAATGTTTTAGAAAAATAAAAATAAAAATATAATTTATAAACATAATATATAAACCAAACACCCTCTTTAAATATTTTAGGCTCCATCAAAACTAGAAACCAAACACCCCCTTACTATATTTTCCTCCTACTAAACTCAAAAACAAACATCCTTGTTATTTTTTTATAAACCTTGGGCCTATATAATGCCTTAATCCACTCCACCCTCTTTATTTAAAACACACACATATCACAGATACAAAAAAAAGTCAAACCCTCCCTTTCCCCTACTGTGTTTGACACACAGTTAACAACACCATCAAGAATCATAATTTTTCAACCTCAAATCACCCCCTATTTAATCCCAAATCATCTATAAACTAAACTCCATTAATCCCAAACAAAGAAACCACTATGCATGATTGATTTTCAAGATTCTTGATTTTTGTGGTTATTGATTCTAAGGGTTTTGATCTAATTAAAGATAATTAGAAGCAATTAGGGTTTAAATATAAAGGTTTTTGCAAGATTTGGGGTAGCAAAAATAAATTAGAGTTTGGTTTTGAGGTTGTTTGGATTTTGGCTAAACAAAGAAAAGATGGAAGAAACTTTGGTTGATCTTTTCTTGGTTTCTATTGTGTTTGTAAGTATGTTTTAAAACCCTTATGCATTGATTTATTTTAAAACTTGTGCATGTGTTTGATTTTATTTTCTATAAGAATGCATGTTCTTGGTTTGTTTGATCTTGGTTTATTCATAAACATCATGTTTTTTATGTGTAGGATATGTTTGATAGATTGATAAGGCATTGCATAAGTATAATTAGTGTAATAATTGATGAATTAATGAGTTTTGAAGTGATTATTAGGGACTGTTTTAGATCAGCAGGTTGTTGGTCATGTTACGAATTTTTTTTGGCCTGGAGCCTATGATTAAATTACTTGTTTAGATAGATATAGTTATAAGCTTCATGTGGCGAATTGGATGGTTTTGTATCGATTCCGGATGAGGGATTTATGGTCATTTTACGGAAACTAGTCAAAATGGTTGGCTTGCAGATAGTTTGTATTTTAATGGTAGATTTTTGGCTTAGAGCCTATTGAATATTTTCATAAATGGTTAGGAAAATGTCTCAGGTCCTAGTGGCGAGTTGGAGGTAACACCAACTCTTCCGGATGGTCGAGATACGACCAAAATTATGAAAACATATTTAGTGTCTACCCAAAAATTATAATGCAGATTGTAGGCTTGTAACTAATAATCTTTAAACTAGAGACTACTGTTCTTTTACATATGTGAAGGGTAAACATATGAGGATCATGTGGTTCTTTGGATAATACGATAACTCTTCCAGATGAGCGAGTTATGGCCATTTTGCTAAAATTGATCAGTTCTGAACTACTGTTTGAAAAAGGACTTTAACTCTAGATTTTTGCACTAAAGTTTTGGGTTTTAAAACATGGTTCAGTAGTAGACATCTTAGGCTAACATATCTAAGTGGATTCACTTCAATAGCTATCACGGTTTAAGATTTATTGCCGTTTCCGTAAGTAGTTAAAATTCAGAAAACTTTCTGGTTTGGTAGTCGGGTACTAAAAGTTCATTTCCTATGGCTATGAAACTCTTTAGAGGATGAGCCTTTCATTTTTGAAAACTAGACTCAAATGGATTTCCATGAGTGAAAACCTTATATTCATATCATTTATAGATTAGGAGTTAAGGGTCCATGAATTCAAGTCAAATCCAGAATTTAAAATATTACATCTTGAATTGAAATCTAAAATGTGTAGATACACATAGGTAAAATAAGAATTGAGGGACGAAACTTAGTAGGTGTTTTATTACCTATAACACCAGTTTGGACATCAATTTTTGGAGTACAAGTACTTGGGTTGTCGTAATGCAATGCCAT
This sequence comes from Tanacetum coccineum, assembly GCA_026074375.1. Taxonomy (NCBI): domain Eukaryota; kingdom Viridiplantae; phylum Streptophyta; class Magnoliopsida; order Asterales; family Asteraceae; genus Tanacetum; species Tanacetum coccineum. The sequence goes on along the minus strand of BQNB010129790.1, from coordinate 15,197 downwards.
GCATATCTTGAAGACATATCTCATGATCATTTAATTATTTTTACGTATTGACTTCTTTTATTATACTAAGACGCGTCACACCTTTTAGGTGGTGCTTAGGCGTACTTTTCTCTTGTCCAATGATTCATCTACTTCTGATCTCTTTGCTTTAACGGTGAGTTCATAGCCTCACATTTAAATCTTTTTATGTTTTAAAAACCCGCGAGGGAGATACGTGCTTGTTTTAGAAAATCGAACACAGATGATTTTATTATGTGAACATTGCTATGAGTGGTATGTTGTGGCCCTTCCTTCATGGACCGTTAATTACCGATAACCGGTAAACGCTAATGCAATAATAATATATCTATTTTGGCCTAACGACCTGTCTGGCGTGTGTACCTCGCGAGGGCATACGGAGACATATTGTATTTAGTATTGGGAGTGTGTAACACTATCACTCCAAGTTGGGCACATGGTTAAGGTTTGGTTCGTGGCTCTAGCATTGTTGTGATTGTTCTAGGAACTAAATATTTTTCTATGCTTGTGTTCAAAATGATTGTTTATAAACTCTATGGATTCACTCAACATAAATTTATGATGTCTTAATAATCCAAAACACTTAAATCACCAAATTTGATAGAACCGAATTTGATTTCCGAGTTTAGTAATTACCGAATTTGTGTTTCAAAAACCCAATCCACGATACAACCGTGAACTTGTAATTTTTAAAGACTTTGTAAGCTTATTTCCGAGATTAACTCACTAAATCCTGATTCACACTTTTCGATAAAACCAAAAAATGTATGAATACTTATGAAACTCGATAGGCAACCGAGTTTATCAATAAGCACCTAATATACGTTTTCGATAGAACCGAAAATGCGTATATATCTATTACAACACTTTTTCTACCGAAACTAAACTAATAACGATACAAAAACTTCCGAAAATGTAAAGAAATGATCCGAAACTACTACAACTCCTTCCGAGAATGATAAAACACTTCCGAAAATGCAAACTCCACAAGAATTCGTCAAATCAAATCCAGTAGAATACTCGATAACGTGCAAATACTCGAAATAACTGCCAAAATACTACTCGAAAGCTCAAAAATCTCAACCGAATTCACCGAATTGCATCGTGAGGTTCTCGGACGTGTAAAAAACTCACAAATCGAATCACTCTAATTCTCTAATGGCGTATGATACCACTTGTTAGGTCTTGTTTATCTTGAATCATACATGATCATCAATGAAAGCTTAGAGAGAATAGTAGAGGAAAGCAAGTATTTAATTTTCAAAATTTAAAAAATAGAGGGAAAAAGGAAAAGATTATTACAAGGCTTAACCCCCTAATGGTGATTAATAGGAGTATTTATAGGAGAGGGAAGGAAGCTTCCCTTCCTTTATTTTTCTAATTTTTCACTTCTAGTCCCTAGACTTTGGTAATTATATTATTTCTTACTTTTAGCATAATAAACCTTATTACAAGCTACATTATACTTAACAAAATAAAGACTAATGATTAAATATAATAAAACCACAAAATCGTCACTTTTCTTGAACCTAACAATCTCCCCCTAAGGGTCGATTATTCTGGGTGTTCCCTTTGTGGTCCAAGTGGTCTTCCATTCACATACATCTCCCATCTTGTCATCTGGTTATGATACTTCAATCTCACTTCAATTTCTTCTTCAAACAATTTCAAATACTTAACCTTATCTTCGGTAAGATCTCTTTGTTTATAGCCATACTTAACATCATTATTGTAACTCTTTAGATCTTCTAATACTCTGTTTAGTGTTGCATCACAAAACTTATGAATCTCTAAATGTATCATCACCCTTTTCTTTTTCTTGCTATTCTTGTATATTATTCCATGCACGGGCTCATAGATGATGGAGAACATTTTGTATTTTTCAATTCTTAGGAAAGATATTATTGGTGCAGTAAGATTAACCTTCTGTTGATAGCTTTATATTCCAAGTTGAAAGTCATGCACTCTCTCCCATATCATTGAGCTTCTGATAAAAACTGATAAAGACCACAGCAAACCTGTTTCTGCATAATCAGGTACCTTGCCATTCATGATCAGCAAGTAGATATCCTCAATATCATTCTTATTGAGATTTTTGTAATTAGACTCGGTTATTGACACTATGCACTCATTGGCTCTTCTTGCAACTATCTCTGTGATGAACTTGTGTTCATGGCCCAGTTCCTAGTAGGTCTTGATAACTTGAATGATCTTTGAATTTAAATAAACAACTTCCTTTAGTTTTGTAGGCTCTTTCTGCCTCTTTATGTAGAAGATCTTTGCATGAGGATTCTTTCAATCTTCAACACCATACCGAGCATAAGGATTAAATTTATTTACACACTTATTCACAAATCTAGAAGTTCGTTCTTCGAAATCAACATCATTGAAAATAATTGCAAGAAACTTGTGAAGTGATAACACTATCTTCTCAAGCCTTGAATTTCCTTCCTTTAAATACAAAAGATCTTGATTTATCGGAGACACTGCTAGAGCTTCAGGATCTATCTGACAGCTTTGAACTAGAGGTGTGGTCTTTCGTGGATGTGGAGATGCAAGAATTTCCTTTCTGCTTTCCCAAACAATATCACTTTTCAAAAAATTCTTCATCTGATTAATATGATATTAATGCTCATCTCTTGAAGTACATCTTTGTCTCAACATTTCATCAGCAATTTTCTTTAGCTCTGCCTCATTAATAGTTAGTGACACTTCTTCCATAATGTCTTGTGATACTTGCTTCATTGGTATTTCATCATCATCTGGAGCATACGACTCAGTCCAAAAATCATAATCATTAACTTGCTCTTGATTACCTGAAGATAATGGATTTTGTTCACTTTCATTAACCTGTCCAGACGACTCTCCAATCACATGTGCATCGTACTCAAATGTCTTCTGCCACTTTACACTATTCTCCCCCTCAGGAGGAGTGATACGTGAGAAATCACATATCCTTTCTATATCAAAAATGGCCTTAAAATGATCAAAATGTGCAAAAATATGCTTGTATTTGTGTATTTTGTTGTTTGTGAATGTGTAGGTACGGATAATGCAAAAATTACAAGAAAACGGTCAAAACCGGACAAACACGGACACGAGAACGGATAGAGTACACAAGATCCAGGAGATTGCTATCAATGGTCAACACTTGGTCAACTATGGTCAACATGCTTAATGGCAAAATCCTCAAATACCATAAAAACCCTTAATGTTAGATCATAATACAAAAATAGTCCCTAAACCCTAACACCGTTATCTCTTTTTTATTAAAGAGATAACGGTCGTTATCTCTTATATAAACCCAAAACCAATTAAACCGGCCCATTTCTTTTATTAATATCCCAAGCCCAGGTCAAAGCCCACACCCCCGGGTCAAACAACAAGTAAGAAAAGAAAATAAGGGCGGGAAAGTCTGTTTTTACTGTTCATCGTCGTTCTCAACCAATTACCCTGCTAAAACAAAGGGTAAATCTCAATTAATGACGTGGCTAAAAGATTCGAGTGCTATGCTACATGTCAGCAAAAGGAAACGTCACCTAAGGCTCTCATTGGTCAGAACTAACAAAGGGAAGGACACGTTGGAAGCAAACTAACACACAAAGAGCGGGATTTTACACTGAAAACAAGCCAAAAGAAGAGCACTCACTCCCAAAGAGTAGGATTGCCAGCTTGGCAATCCGTGTACCTCTTATTGATCCTACGGCCAAAAATGAGAATCCAATGATTGAAGATATCCAATGGTCAAGATCAAAAGCTCAAGGGGAGCGTGTAAGAAGTCTGGAAGCTTCTCTCCCAGCCTATAAATACAAGGCCTCATCACTCACAGAAGGGCATCTTCTTTTCTTTTTCAGTTTTTAGTAGCTTAATGTTTAGCTTATTTTCATGTAATTTTCAGCTTATGGTTTTTTAGCTAATCGTAATTTCCTTTTCAACACTTTGTACTCAATTCAGTTATTAATAAAAGTTTGTCTTTCATTTAAACTCTTTTGTCAATTCTGATTTCACTTTTATGCAAAATAATGGTTGATTAAGCTCTATTACTATTTCATAAGCTCATACTACTTTAAGCTACTAAAAGCTCTCTCAAATACTTGAATTCTAAATGGAATTGGATGGCTGCTTATAGAATTCAAGTGGTAATAGTGCTTGAGGGTCAAGCTTTAGGTTTAGAATAGGTATTTGGTAATAAGCTTAAGCTATAAGCTTAAGCAGCTTATATAAGCTCTATTAAGAGCAGACACCTCTGTTTAGCTGAGGTGGAGGTACACTTTCCTTTACATTTCTCTAAGTTCTTTGCTGTCTTTAATACTTTAAGCTTATCTGTTTGCTTACTAGCTTAATCTGCTTATCACTTGCTTATTTCTATTTTATCTAGCTTATTGATGTTTAATATAGTTGTTTTATGCTTATTGGTTTGCTTGTTAGTTTAAATTTCTGTTTTCAAGTTATTGTTTCAAATCTGTCATGAAAATCCAAAAATATTAGCTTAGATTGTTAGCTTATTTGTCCTGCTTATTAGTTTGCTTAGATCTGCTTATTATATCTGTTAGTTGCTAATTAATATCTGGTATTTAGAATTTAGCCTTAAATCTCAGTTTCATAAGCTAAAGTATGGGTTTGATGAATTTAAATGGGTGTTTGGATCAAACAGTTCTAACTTCAATTAGTACCGTTTGATGCCATTTAATCCTTTGGATTCATTTTAAATTACATAACTAGGTTTATAAGAATAGGACTTAGGATTTTAAATAGGTTATAATCAAGTAAGTTAGTAGTAGTTTAAAATCTATTAGAATATAGTAAGTAGTTTAATCATTTTAAGCTTATTTGGTTTCTTGTTGTTATTATTGCCTTCTTTGCTCTTGTTTGAGTGTCTTAAAGTTGTTGAGACCAAGTTACTTAGCCTGCACTTGTGGTTTTGAGAGTTTTGGTTAAAATAGTTGTAAAATGCATCAGATAGGGAAAACAGCAAAAAGGCGTTTTTCTAGCTTAAAATTCAGTGGGTAAATTTAGGAATTAGGTCTTGATTTTCAGCACACAAGTAGCTTTTAGGTCAATCTTAATTAGCTTTAGCTTATTTTCTTTGTAAAAGATCATTAAGTTATCTGTTTTTAAGCTCAAAATAAGCATTTTGTCTTTTCTAAATAAAAAGAAACTTAGCAAGCACTAAGTCAAAAGGCTATTTTCACTTAGCTTTTTCTTTAAGTTTTTGATTTTCAAATTAGTTTTTTAAAAGTTGTTTTAAGTAGATTTGAGGTAAAGCTTTTAGGATTTATAAGCTAGATTTCCATAATGTTCCATTTGAGGTCAAAAGGCTATTTGAGGTCAAACTTTTAAATAGTAATTTAGGATTAGAAAAAGTTTAGAAAAGCATTTAGGGTTTAATTTTAGTGTTTTTGCTTATTTTTCTTGTTTTATTTTATTTCCCGTTATCATTTTTTCGTAGTTAGATTTAACTGTGCCTTTATTTGCTCGCTATTAGGATTTTAGAAAAAAAATCATCTTCGAACCAATTCAAGTCATTGTCCAAATAACATACAAGGTCTCAATTTCATAAGTCTTTGGGAAAACGACCCGGTAATCACTTACCGGTTTCTTTCGTAGAATATTTTTCGTGTTACAAGTTTGCTTTTTAAAGTTTTTCTAAAACAAAAAAAAAGAAGGGAAATCCAGTGTGAGCAAGGCTTGAACCCTGGACCTCTACCTTCCTCAACCTTTATAAACGCCTCACCACACAACACACTCGCCACTGCGCCCTTGGGACTTTTACGTCCAAGGGTGCATTTACTTTTCTTTTAAACACATTTTAATTTTCCCTTTTATAAAATAAGCCGTAGCTAGTTTTTGGCTTTTTAGGGCTTAATTTTTTAGCTTATTTTTAGTTCTTATTTTTATAAAATCCAGCACTACATTTTACACTTTTAGTAAATTTTCTAAATTTTTAGATTCATTAGTATGTTTTTAACATTTAATTTTGTTTAAAACTTATAAAATTCATAAAATAAAATAAAAAATAATTCAAAAAATAAAATTATTTATTCTAAAATTTTCTTATCATAATCTACTTAGGTTTGAAATTTACTTTCGTAGGGTTTATTTTTTGAAAGTTCAATTTTTAAATAGAACGGATTCGATCCCCGTTCTCGTTTCTTCGTTTTAGCTCAAATTAATATCGTTTAGAAATTCCATTAGCTTTTACTTTAAACTAGTCATTTAGGAATAATTAAAAGTTTAGAAAACATTTAGGTTTAATTTTAGTGTACTTGCTTATTTGTCGTGTTTTATTTTATTCCACGTTATCATTTTGTAGTTAGATTTAATTGTGCCTTTATTTGCTCGGTATTATGATTTTAGAAAATATATCATCTTTGAACCAATTCAAGTCATTGTCCAAATAACAAACGAGGTCTCAATTTCATAAATCTTTGAGAAAACGACCCGGTAATCACTTACCGGTTAAACGTGTAGTATTTTTGTAAGATTTTTCCTACTACCTTTGTCCTCAAGGGTAGTTTAGGAATTTCATTATCGTTATATTATTATACGTATTAAAACTGTACACACTAAGTTTTTGGCGCTGTTGCCGGGGATTTGTGATTAAGATTCATTCGTTTGCATTTGTCTATCGTGGTTTGAAGAACATTTCGTCTTTGAAAGTTACGCTTTTGAGAAAATCAAAAATACAAAAAAAAATTTAAAAATATAAAAAGTAAAAAATATTTTTCTTTTCTTTTTAGTATAAGTAGAAGATTAATAAATAAGAAAAGTACAAAAATATTTTGTTTTCCGGATTTTTTGATTTTTTGATTGAATTCATTAATATAAGAAATAAAAATTTACAAGTTGGTAAAAGAACACCAACAAATAATACATTCAATGAAGTATTAACATCAATATAGTTTCCCTGAACTTAAGATTAAATTTTTTTTTACCGTTTGTGTCACTTACGTAAAAAGCGCACCTCTTTTTGTAAAATTTATTTACTTAGAGAGTTACCCTAAGATTGTTGATTAATTCGTTATACAAACTAATTCCCTTTCTCATTTCTTTATCATTTCCATTTGTTTTGTTTTAGTGCATGCGCACTAGAAATTCTAATTTTCCAAATAATCCTAAATAAAAAAAAAAAAAATAAAACAGGAAAATAAAAAAAAAAAAAAGAAGAAAACCGGACGTAACCATTCAGAAGAGTGTCGAATAGAGGACGTGCCTCAAACATAGTCGAACCCGAGCTTCGTACTATCGTTGCACCAATGGCGGAACGTACAATGGAAGAGCTACTCTATGCACCCATGGAAGGGTATGGAGAAGCTCTCGTTTTACCAGAAATTAATGCGGATCATTTTGAGATTAAAACGAATTTGCTACAATTGGTTCAAGCGAACCCGTTTCACAGTTTAGAGAACGAAAATCCTCACGCTCATATTAATAGTTTCAAAAGGATTACCTCGACTCTACGATTTAGGAATGTACCAAACGATGTGATTAAGCTAATGATGTTTCCATATTCACTCGAGGGGGCAGCTAAAACTTGGTACGAGAAAGAACCTCCTAATTCAATTTTCACTTGGGAGGATCTCGTTACCAAATTCATTAATCAATTTGTACCCTCCCTCAAACGCTCACCTTAAAAGAATAAAATTCTCGATTTACCCAAAGTTCGATGAGTTCTTTTAGTGAAGCGTGGGAACGATTTAAGGAAATGCTTAGAGCTTGTCCCCACCATGGATTTACGGAGTTAACCCAGATAGATACTTTCTATAATGGTTTAAACGACAACGATCAAGACTCCTTAAATGCCGCGGCGGGTGGAAATCTTTTGAGTAAGACGACTAGAGAGGCTTTGAATATAATTGAAAACAAATCAAAAGTGCGTTATTCACGAAACAAACCAAATGCTTCTAGGATGAATACGACTTCTAGGGAAAGTGTTAGTAAGACGGATGAGAGAATTGATAAGCTTGCGGATCAACTTTCGACCTTAGTTGAGATTGTTTCTAAAAAAGTTGTCACTCCCGCTCCGGTTAAAGCGGTTGAGGAAACTTGCGTTACTTGTGGTGGTACCCATTCTTGGTATAATTGTCCGACTACCGATAACAATCAAGCTAGTGTTTGTGCGACTACGGGTACTTACAATCAAGTTGCCCCTCCGAACCGTGTTAGTAACCAAATGGCACCACCCGGTTTTGCTCCGGTGCAAAACAATAGGTTTAATCAAAATCAAGGTCAAGGGAATAATTTTAATCGGGGAAATAATTTTCATGGTAATCAAGGTTTTCAAGCTCAAAATAATCATGCTCCGAATTTTCAAAATCAAGGATTTCAAAACCAACCGTTTCAAGTGCCTAATAATCAAGTTCAACAAGAGTTTTCAAATGATTTTTCAAGTTACAAGAGAACTAATGATCAAATAATGAGAAACATGCAAAATCAAATCAACTCGTTGAAAGGAGAAGTTAAGAATGAAATTCAAAACACGATGAAGACTCAACAAGCCGTCTTGATGAATCAACAAAATGTTTTTCAAACTAACTTGCAAAATATGTTAAGTGGATTCTTTCAAAACCAAGCCTCAACTTCGGGTACTCTTCCGAGTAATACCATTCTGAACCCGAAGGGTGAGATAAAAGCGATCACTACTCGAAGTGGTATTGCTTACGAGGGACCCTCGATTCCTACTAATCCTTCTCCTAGAAAGGTAGTGGAACGAGAAACCGAGGAGACAACGGATAAGGAGCAATCTAATTTCCAAGGAAGTACCGCTCAAATCCCACCTCCGGTCACTCCCATTCCGGAACCCGATGTTTCGAAGACTTTGCCTAATACCACTCCCATTCTGGAACCCGATGTTCCGAAGAATTTACCTAAGCCAAATATTCCATATCCTTCTCGAATTAATCAAGAAAAAGCTTCGTATCAAAAAGAGAAGATTTTTCAAATGTTTCAAGATTTACGTTTTGACATAAGTTTCGCGGATGCTTTGTTTTTTATGCCAAGATTGGCTCCTACGATTAGGAATTTGCTCATGAATAAGGAAAAGTTGCTTGAATTAGCTAAGATACCGTTGAACAAGAATTGCTCGGCGATACTCCTCAAAAAGCTTCCCGTAAAGCTTGGAGATCTCGGCAAGTTTCTTATTCCATGCAATTTTCTAGGAATGGATGTATGTCACGCCTTGGCCGATCTTGGCGCGAGCATAAATCTTATGCCTCTTTCCTTTTGGAAAAAGCTTTCCCTACCCGAACTAACACCAACTCGGATGACTTTAGAGTTAGCGAATCGATCCATAACACATCCTAAAGGACTCGCTGAAGACGTTTACGTTAAAGTGGGAAAGTTCCACTTTCCTACCGACTTTGTTGTTGTCGATTTCGAAGCCGATCCTCGAGTACCTCTCATACTTAGGAAATCCTTTTTGAGGACCGGTCGTGCTTTAATTGATGTTTATAGAGAAGAAATAACCCTTCGGGTTGATAACGAAGCCGTCACTTTTAATCTAGATCAAACCACGAGATACTCCTCTACAAATGATAAGTCGGTAAACCGAATTGACATCATTGATGCAGTTTGTGAGGAGTATGCTCCGGAATTGCTAGGATTTTCTAATAATGATTCTTCGGGTGGCAATCCCACCCCGACGTCTAAGCCTCTTACTTCCGAATTCATTTTAGAAGAGATTGAAACTTATCTCAAGGATGATTCGATTTCACCGGAAATTGATCATGCCGATTGTGATCCGGAGGGAGATATTTGCTTAATTGAAAAATTATTAAATAATGACCCGTTTCAACTCCCTCCGATGGACCTAAAGCAAGGAGAAATAATCAAGGCAAAACCTTCAATCGAAGAGCCTCCAGAATTAGAGTTAAAAGAGTTACCATCTCATTTGGAATATGCTTACTTAGAAGAAAATGACAAGTTACCAGTAATTATTGCAAAAGGTTTAAAAGATGATGAAAAAGATGCTCTCTTAAAAGTGCTTAAATCTCATAAACGGGCCATTGCATGGAAAATCACCGACATCAAGGGTATCGACCCTCGTTTTTGTACACACAAAATCTTGATGGAGGATGATTACAAACCCACAGTTCAAAGTCAAAGACGGGTTAACCCAAAAATTCACGAGGGTTAGTCCAGTGCATTGTGTTCCCAAGAAAGGTGGAATAACCGTTGTTGCTAATGAAGAGAATGAATTAATTCTGACACGTTTAGTTATCGGGTGGAGAGTTTGTATCGACTATAGGAAATTAAATGAAGCGACTTGAAAAGATCATTTTCCATTGCCATTTATGGATCAAATATTAGAAAGATTAGCCGGAAATGAGTTTTATTGTTTTTTAGATGGATTTTCAAGGTATTTTCAAATACCGATAGATCCCCAAGACCAAGAAAAAACTACTTTCACATGCCCGTATGGAACTTTCGCTTACCGTCGCATGCCATTTGGCTTGTGTAATGCTCCCGGTACTTTCCAACGGTGTATGATGGCCATATTCCATGATATTATCGAAAAGACTATGGAAGTTTTCATGGATGATTTCTCGGTTTTTAGGGATAGTTTTGCTTCTTGCCTCTCCAATTTAGACAAAATGCTAAAAAGGTGTGAAGACACGAATTTAGTTCTAAATTGGGAGAAGTGCCATTGGTTTTTGGGGATAGTTTTTGGATCTTGAGCTCTCAATTAGAAAGAGATGCTAAAAAGTGTGAAGGACACGGAATTTGTTCTTAATTAGGGAAGTGTCACTTTATATGAAAGAAGAAATTGTGTTAGGGCATAAAATTTTAAAGGGGGGAATTGGAGGTCGACATGTAAATGTCGATGTTATCGCTAAGCTCCCTTCACACGACTATAGTTAAGAGGTGTTGGAGAATCTTAGTTTCATCAGGAATTTTACCGCCGATTTATCTAAGACTTTTCTAAGATTGTTAGACCAATGACCCACCTTATTGAGAAGGAAACACCGTTTTTTGTGTTTTCCTAAGATTGTATTGATGCTTTTTATGACTCTTAGAAAAGAAGCTTACCGAAGCTCCAATCTTAGTTATCCCAGATTAGAACTTACCATTCAAACTCATGTGTGATGCTAGTGATTTCGCGATTGGTGCGGTTCTAGGACAATGAATGATGAAGCATTTTCAGCCTATACATTATGCTAGCAAGACTATAACTGAAGCACAAATTCATTACACTACACACTGGAAAAGGAAATGCTTACCGTTTTGTATTCTTTGAAAAGTTTCAGCATAGCTGTTTATCCATAAAGCCATAGTGTATACGGATCACTTCGGCTTTTAAGTACCTTATGAACAAACAAGACGCTATGCCGGTTGCTCCGATGGTTTTTCTCTACAAGAAATTTGATATCACCATCCGTGATAAATAAAAGGAAGTGAGAACCTTGCGGCAGACCATTTTTAGGACTTGAGAAGCTCCTCATAGGATGGTTAGAAACAACGCCCTAAATGACAACATTTTCTCTTTAGAAACTCTTGGAGTTACTTTTAGTAAAAGTACCCATGGTTTGCGGGACTAAGCAAATTACCATGCAGGGAATTTATTATAAAATGAATGTTAACTCAACAAAGAGCGAAGTTTTAGAAGGATGTTAAAATCTATTTCTAGGATGGATCCCTATCTTTTTGTACTTGTGGGGTCAAATCATTCGACGGAGTGTGCTTAGGGCAGAAGCTTTTGAGATCCTCAAAGCTTGCCATGAAGAAGACCATAGTGGGGCTCCATCACAGTGCTAAATCTCTACGCTCTAAAAGTATTTTTGGGGATGCCGGTTTCTTTTGGCCTACATTATCGAGATGCCCATTTAATGAACAAATCTTGTACTTTCATGTCAAAGACAAGGCAAAATTTCACAACGAGAGAATGCTCCAAAACTCTATCTATGTTTGTGAAATCATTCTGTTTCTGCTTCTGTGATTTTCTAAAATTGCTAGACCAATGACCCACCTTCTTTGAAAAGGAACATCGTTTGTGTTTTCTAAAGATTGTATTGATGTTTTTCAGACTCTTAAAAAGAAGGCTTACCGAAGCTCCTATCTTAGTTGTCCCGGATTGGAACTTACCATTCGAACTCATGTATGATGCAAGTGATTTCGCGATTGGTGCGGTTTTAGGACAACAAAAGATGAAGCATTTTCAGCCTATACATTATGTTAGTAAGACAATGACTGAAGCTCAAATTCTTTACACTAGGATGGAGAAAGAAATGCTTGCCGTAGTGTATGCTTTAGAAAAGTTTCGGCCATATCTTGTCTTATCTAAAAGCATAGTGTATATGGATCACTCGGCTTTAAAGTACCTTATGAATAAACAAGATGCTAAGCCGAGGTTGCTCCGGTGGGTTCTTCTCCTACAATAATTTGATATCACCATCCGTGATAAAAAAGGAAGTGAGAACCTCGTGGCCGATCATTTATCTAGACTTGAGAATCCTTGTAAGGATGTGTTAGAAAACAAAGACATAATTGAAAATTTTCCTTTAGATACTCTTGGTGTAATTTCTAGTAAAAGTACCCCATGGTTTGCAGACTATGCAAATTTCCATGCGGGGAATTTTATCATCAAAGGAATGACGACTCAACAAAAAAGTTGGAGAAAACCGTTCCTCATGGTCAGACAAACTAGATGACGCTTTATGGGCATTTCGTACCGCTTTTAAGACACCGATTGGTTGTACGCCTTACAAATTAGTGTATGGAAAGTCTTGCCATTTACCTATCAAGTTAGAGCATAAAGCATATTGGGCTTTGAAACATGCTAATTTCGATCTTAAAACCGCGGGTGATCATCGGAAGCTTCAACTTAATGAACTTAATGAGCTTCATGATCAAGCTTACGAGAATTCTTTGATATATTAAGAGAGGACGAAGAAGCTTCACGACTCAAAGATCAAAAACCGCATTTTCAATGTTGGTGATCGAGTTTTACTCTTCAACTCTCGTCTAAAGATATTCTCAGGAAAGCTTAAAACTCGTTGGTCAGGACCTTTCACCATCACCAAAGTTTTTCCATACGGAACTATTGAGTTATCTCAACCTGATGGTCCAAACTTTAAGGTGAATGGTCATCGTGTGAAGCATTACTTCGGAGGGGACTTACCACCAAAGGAAGTCCAGGATCTCCACACTCTCCCTAAGGACGAATGAATTCAGGGATCGAGTCAAGCTATGTGACTCGGTTACCAAAAACAAAGCGCTTCGTGGGAGGCACCCCATGCTTATCCATTTTCTATTTTTTCTAGCTTCTAATGTGTTGTGAGGAGGCCGTTCTAGTATGGGGTTTTTAAGTCTTAGGCTAGGAAACATTGAGGACAATGTTTGATTTTAGTATGGGGTAGTATATCTTCGATATGATCTTGCCTACTTTTACCCGTTGTTCTCACGTACCCCGTTTTCCCACCAAAATTTTCAAAAATATGAAAAAATTTAAATTTTTTCCAAAAATAAAATAAGTGTTTTTGTCATAATTTTGACTTTCTTGCTGGGTAAGAATAAGAGTAAATTTTGACCCGATCGAGCGTGTTGAGCTCTAGCTTTTTCCTTAACTTTTGGGCTAAGCGTTCGCTAATTCGCGAAGAACGAAAAATGATAGAGTTAAGTATGAGTAGGATGCTAAACAAGGATTATTTGGAAATCTTAAGAGCTCATGTATGTAACTTGTTGCTTTTTCTCCCATAAGCTCTTAACCGGATTAACATACGTGCTGTTTTTGGAGATTAAACATAAATCAAAAAAAAATTATGTAATATATATAGCAAAATTTTTAGTCTTAGTTCAAATTTTTACTTGAATTTTTCAAAAAGAAGTCTTCTTTAAATAAATAAATATAAATAAATATAATGGTAAAATAATAAAAAATAAATATAATAAAAGCTGTGGGCTGATAAAAGTTTACTACCTCTTGCCGGCTCACAACCGATGTTGCAGCCTTCTAAAAGGTCGAGGGTTACAATTGCATAAATGTCTAGATAATTAAGTTTGAATTAATAATTGACTTCTTTTTGTTAAATTCAAATATGCTTTTGCACTTTGACTATTCTATTTTATAAGCTATGAATATCCGGGAAACTTGAGAATTTTTGAAACCTAAGGTCCGTGAGTCCCGATACTAGTCTCTGTGGGGTGTCAAAAGCCTGGTCACTTAGCCGTAAGGTTGGGATGTGCCGAGACGAAAGTCGCTACATGGGATGATCTCGCCTTTAAACTCATTATTCTAAGGTGGAACGTAAAGCATAGTATGTTGCAAAAAGTTGATCCATGGTTGAAATTCAAGATAGCACACTCACTTAAGATATAATAAATGTCGGGAGTAAAAAGTTCACAAGTTGCAAATATGAGTAGTGTTAGCATTTTTACTAATATTTAACTGTGATTTCGTTTTAAGCTTGGTTTGGATAAGTGAAAAGTCGGGAACGATGAATTTATCCTTTTTAGGGCATTCTCGGATCGAAATGCGTCTTGTTCTATGATCCCTAATAGTTATGGAAATAATGAAAGTCAAAATAATCTCAATTATAAAAAAATAAAAAATAAAAAAAATTGGAAAAGTTTTAGAAAAATGGGAAAATGGGGTGTTTTATAACTTGTGATTTCTTAACTCTCTCCACAAAAATCTTTGCTACTTTTCAAAGGTTTAGTTTGGGAAAGTTTTGAGGTATTTGGTTATAAAGCATATAATATTGCGTGAGGACACGCAATCGCTTAGTTTGGGGAATTTTGATATGTGTGAAAACACATATCCGTTTTTATATCAAAAATGACCTTAAAAAGACAAAATTGTGCTTAAAATGCTTGTATATTGGTTGTTTTGTATTTGTGGTTGTGTAGGTACGGATATTACAAAAATCTCAAGAAAACGGTCAAAATCGGACAAACACAGACACGGGAAAAGAAAGAGAATACAAGAGCCAGAAGAATGCTATCAAAGGTCAACAAAAGTCAACCCTTGGTCAACCAAAGTCAACACACAAAATGACAAAACCTAAATTTCTCAAATCAGTCCCTCAAAGAAAACCTAATTGCGAAAATAATCCCTAAACCCTAACGGTGTTAACTCTTTTTATTATAAGAGTTAACACCCATTATCTATCCTTTTTATATAACCAAGCCCAAGCCTGTTAACTTTACCCCGTAGCCCAAAACCTTTACATAAGCCCAAAGTT
>BQNB010129789.1:0-19056 GCA_026074375.1 Tanacetum coccineum | reverse complement strand
GGTACGGGTTGGTTACAGGTTTAAAAGAAGTCTTTGGAAAAGATGCAACTTTGGTCCCCCATGTTTCTTCTCTTTTCATTTCTTTTTTAGCCCAAAACTAGTTATAACAAAGGTTTGGAAATTAACAGTTTTGGTCCCTCCGTTTTTATAACTAAAAGTTTAAAAAGGGTTTTGGCTTATTGCAAGAATGGTCCCTCTGGTTTATTAACTAAAGAAATAAAGAGTTAGGGTAAATTGCAATTTCAGCCCTTGTGTTTTATTAAACCAATTTTCTTTTTAAAACAACTTTCAAAAATGACCTTTTTAGTCCCTAAAGTTTATAAAAAGGATTAATGGGCTTTTGTTGGGCTTGGGCTTGTATTGGGCCCACTGGGTTTGGGTTTGGGCCCAATAAGGTACAGGTTTGGTTATTGGGCTTTTTAAGGCCCAATAAGGTTTAGGAGTGGGTTTTGTGTGTACAATGGCTGAGATTGGCTGTAACTGGGCTAGGATTGGGCCTTCAAAGTCTTCACAGTCTTTGTCAATTGCACACAAATGGGCTGTTGTAATTGATTGAGGGCCCATTTGGTCTTCACAGTCTTCATAGATATACTATTGGGCTTTCCCGGCCCATCAGATGGGTAAAGATTGCATTCAATAGTATTCTTCAGTTCCGGCTCCGGTTTGACTGCTGATTCTTCAGTATTGACTCTGACTTTGACATTTTTGGACTTTGGCCTTGATTTTGCACAGTCTTTTCCATTCCATGCTCAGTTTTGTCATTTTGGCTTGGTCTTCTGTCTTTTTGTTGATATCCACTTCCTGCACAATACAAATGCAAAACAAACATATATTTGGCAGTTTTTGTCTGTTTTTGGTCATTTAAGCTCGTTTTTAGAGGTAAAAGATATGTGTAATTAAGCACTTATCACCATGTCAGAGCCTGCGACCAACATGTCATCAACCTTTAACAGTTGTCTAATACAGGATGAACCATCTTCTTAGAGTAGCAACATTGGTTCATGAAACATTTCTTGTACCCTGCCCTCTGCATAAAATTATCAAATTTCAAGTATCATTGTCTCGGTGCTTCTTTTAATCTGTATAGACTTTTCTTCAACATGCACTATAGGTTTTCTTTCTGCCCAACTAGCTGAAAACCATCGCTTTTGTGTTGTGTAGATGTATCATTTAAGGCTCCCACATAAGAAAGCTCCTATAGACTTAACGGAGCCTCGTACCTTCTCGCTGCTATTTTGATCTTCTTTGACCTTGAACATCTATAATCTTTGTGATGCCTTCTATCCTATTGGTAATCTGACTAAGGAACACGTCTTGTTCTTTACAAGTGAAACCATCTCTTTATTAATAGCCTTCTTTCACTGTACGAATTCTTTGCTACTCAAGGCTTCTGAATAAGACTCTGGTTTACCATTCTCTATCAATAGCAAATAGTTTGCTAATAAAGAGTACCTTACTGGAGCCCTAGACTCTCTGTGGATCTTCGTACCTATGGAGTCTCGAAGCCTTCCTCCTTGGAGGATGCTCCGTCTTTAGAGTATTCTTCATCTGATCTTTCACTATCCTCGAAGCTCCCACTGATTTTGGACCCCTCAATCGTATCTAAGCTATCATATGGACTCTGAGTGAATTCTGAACTCAACCTATGCTCTGCAACTATGCTATCATTATCTGCAAGGTTCTTTGGAATGTCTACTGTAGGATCCCGTAACACTTCACTTCATAGAATCAAACACGAAATCGAACTAGAAATGAGAAAGAGAGATGAGTTGTTCTAGAGAGAGAGAGAGTTTAGAGAGAGAGATGAGAGAAAAAGAGAAAAGATATTTCTATTTGAAAATGAACAACTAACTTTTCCAAGTGGAAAAGTTCCTTATATACCCCGACACTTAAAAGTGACGCGCGGGATATTTAACTAGGACCCGGGCTAAGGTTTTGCTTGGGATTAAACCCGAAACATATACAATATTAGATTAACTATCAAGCCTGATTCTCGATACTTTCCTATTACAACGTTAACTAATTGATTGACCAAGACTTAAATACATAATGAACGAACTTTATGTTCGACTCAATATTTTGAGGCTAACAGAACTTCATGTTCGACTCAATATTTTGAGGCTAACAATCTCCCCTGAAGTGAGTTCATTGATGACACTCCTTCATGAGATCAATGAGATTGCTTTTGTCGTTAAGCTCATGCGGTCTTGGTCTTTCTCTTTGTTATTTGTTGTAGGCTTGTTCCTTCATGCTTTGCGATCGGCTAAGCCATCTTGCGATCTTGTGTCTTTGACCAACATGCTCATACTTTTGCATTATCTTGAAAGCTTCAAATCAGAGTTTGCGGATGTCTTTATCTTTAAATCTTGAGCTTTCATGATAGTTTGTCTTTGTAGAATGAGCATGAATCTGGGGTAATAAATTGACTTTGGTTGATTAGGATACCGTCACCACCGTTTTAACCTGTAGGTTTACGTTAGTGATAATCAAGAAAATTGATTTAAAAATCAATCGACGTATTACTTGTAAAAGCGTTTTTTGTAACACATCGGGAGTTTTAAGCTTTTATCAAAATTCATCAACCGTCAATTCATTTACTGGACCAAATCGATATCCAGTTGTCACAAGTTTGATTCATATAGAATCTCGCAAGTCACCTACCAAGAGCTTGTTTGATGCTGGCTCAAGCAGGATTTCCATCTTTATTGTGAATACATTAGTATCACTCGGATGTTCTGGCAAATATCACAATGATATTGCGTAGGACTCTTGATAACAGCTTGTGAACCTGATTTTTCACTCCCACCTCTTACTTAACTATTAACTCGTATTAAGTCCCTTTCACCTCACAAATCCAACGTTGGCAACTAGTATTCGGTTCAAACTCTGTTAAAAGGTCCAAGGTGGAGCTCATCAATGATTAGCCAGGCCACGTAACAAATGCATCACGGCTGTGATAAGTCCAAAAACAGTTATCAAGATCTAACGGACAAGATGGGTTAACTCAGAAGTCAAAGCCTCTTCCTCAGCTCACTCTCAGCTTATAAATAGGATAGCATAGCTATTTTTTTAGTTGTTCCCATTTCTCAAGCTTTTAGAGAGTGATAGAACCAGTTTACTTTACTTTCAATCATTTACTTTCCTTGTCTTTAAAATTCCTTGTAATTGAATTTTCGTTAAAAGTCAAATAAAGTCAAACTTTCTCCATTATAATTCAAAGCTCTCATATTAGTTTCATTTCTGTTGATTAAGCTTCTCATAAGCTCTTTTCATTTTTACAAGCTTTCCTATTCAGTTTTCTTCAAAGTCATACATTTTTGAAAAAAGTCAAACTTTGGTCAAATAAGCTCAATTTAGCTTATTTTGATTTCTCTTGTTCTAAATTGTTCTAATTTTGCTAAAAGTTTTTTTAACTACTGAGTTTGTTTAATATTGTTCAAATATGGTCATTTGAGTTCAGTTTGAGTCATATTGGAAGCATTGAGGAAGAATAAGCTTAATTCAGCTTATTAAGCTTAAAGCTTAATGGTTTAGAGGCTAGGTAGCCATATAGGTTTTGACTTGAAAGCCACTCACTCAACAAGAGTGGCTAGTTCTGAGACTACATAAATCTCAGGTTTCACACTCTTATATTTCATTTTAGCATACATTTAGCTTAATCAAGTAGCTTATTTCTTTATCCTTTTTGTGTGCTTAAACCTGTTAAAAGTTGTTTAGATAGTTTAGATATTCAAACTATTTTATTGATTGTAGCTTGCAATACATTAAGTTCTCGTTTAGCCTTTAGGATTCTGTCAAAGTTTAGATAAGCTAGCTGATAAACTAGCTTAATTCTCTTAATAAGCTTTAGGTTTTAGTGCTTAAGTAGTTTAAGTAGGTGAGTTTTAGATTGAGTAGATATAAGGTTTTGTCAGTTTTAGTTTTAAAATAGGTTTTAATTAGAATTCATTTTAGACAGAATTAGTTAAAGTAGTGTTTGGATAAAGCGGGGGGGAAGCGGGAAGCGTGGGGGAGGGGATGTTTTTGACTTCTAAAGTCAATATAATTCTGTCAATTCACTTTGCATAGTTTAGAATTTCAAAGTAAACAAGTTTTAAACAAGTTTTGAAAGTTAGTTTGTAGATTGTCAAGATTTAAGGCTTAAAATACCTTTGCTAGCACCAGGGCAGGTTAAGAGTTTAAGTGTTTTTAGATTTTAGTGATTGTTAGCATTCTAGGGTTCAATACTGGTTAATGTAGGTTTAGTAGCACTAAGTGGTGGAGTTTATGAAGTTCTCTACTTAAAGATTTTAGCCTGCAATAAAGAAATTTTCCAAGTAGATCTGCAATCAACAGTTTACTTACTGGTTTTTTTTAAGCTACTGTTGTTGCTTATCATTTTTAAGCTGTCTTTTTAGCTTTTAAAGTTAGGAGTTAGAATTGGTTTTTTAGCATTTCATTAGTACTCCATTAGCTTATTATATATAATCTTTTAAGTTTCATTTCCAAGCTTTAGATTAGCTTAATTTTTCCTGCAAAAGTAGTATAGCAGTACCTTAGAGTTCCAGCTTATTTTCTTTTTGAATTCTTATTTCTAGTTGTCATTTCAAGTTTCCTTTTATCTATGTTAGTTCAATAACCATAGGATAGCTTATTTGAGAAATTTCAGTTTCCAAGATTTAGTTTTAAGCAAGATAACTTATTAAAAATTAGATTAATTTGAGTAATTAGCTTAAAATTTCAGTTATTCAAGATCAAATTTCTCATTTATCTAGTTCTGCTTGTAGCCTATTTCTTTTTAAGACTCTATGTACACATCACAAGCTTCATTTAGCAACTTTTGGTTTTAATTTTCATTTAGTAATAAGCTAGATATAAGCCAAAGTTTGAAAAAGCTAGGAAAACTATAGTTACTGTAACTCAGTGGAAAATGCTTATTTTTTAGCTTATTTAGTGGATAAAAGTTCAAGGTGCTTTTATTAAAGTTGTAGTGTTAAAGTCTAAGTACAACTTTGTAGTTTTAAGTTTTTGCTAATTCTCACTTTTTAAATAAGCCAAAAATAAGCCAAATCGTAGGGTTTAATTTGTACTTTCTTAATAGTCTAAGGTTACCCGTTTTAACTAGAGTGTAAATTATTAGTTATCCCGCCTACCCTTTTCTTTCTTTCTTTACACTTTCTACCCTGTTCTTTTAGGATAATAAAATAGTTTTAATATTTTTAATTTTAGTTTAATAAAATTAGGTTTTAGTTTTTAATTGGCAAAATTAGGGTTCAATTGGTTTATAAAATTTGGGCATTTTTGTTCCATTTGTTTTCTGCACCTTTTTAGTAGATAAAAAACATTTTTCTTTATTTTTCCAGTTAAATTTGTATTTTCTAGGAATTAAAATAGTTTTTTAGTAATTTCTTTTTCTTTAAAAAATCATAGAAAATAGAAAAATAGTTGAAAAATTTTAATTCTTTTTGTAAAAATTTTCTTTTTCATTTTAGTATTTTTGAAAAATAAAAATAAAATTTTAGTGATAATTTTTACAAAAAGTTTATTTTTAGTAATTCATTTTTCTTTAAAAATTCATATAAAATTCAAAAATAGTTAAAAAATTCTATTCTTTTTCTAAAAAATTTCTTTTAAATTTTGATTTTAGGTATTATTTGTTATGAGTGCTTTAGATTTTAAATTCTCGTTTTAGCTCACATTTTTAGTTCACGTTTGTTAATTTTTCGTATTAGTTAAACGTTTTTAATTCTTTAATTGTTTCTATAGTTTAATTATGCTATTAAATTTGTAGTGTAATTCAAAATTCAAAAGTCCTTTATCAATTCTTGACTCGGATCCGAATTATTCACGAATCTCAATTCA
This sequence comes from Tanacetum coccineum, assembly GCA_026074375.1. NCBI lineage: Eukaryota > Viridiplantae > Streptophyta > Magnoliopsida > Asterales > Asteraceae > Tanacetum > Tanacetum coccineum. The sequence goes on along the minus strand of BQNB010129789.1, from coordinate 13,215 downwards.
CGACTTCGTTTGGGAAACGACACGAGAAGAAATACTTCCCGGTTAAAAAATTACGGTATTGTGTTTTCTTAGTGAGATTTTATCATGTTTAATTCTTTGTTTGAAAAGTAATTTGGAAAGAATTTTCACGGGATTAATACTATATATATATAAATTTGACTAGTGCTTATTGACTACACCAATTTTGGCGCCGTTGCCGGGGAAGACGTGAACGATTTTTGAGGATATTCGTTGAAGTAAAGTCGAGAAGATCCTTTCCACCGGGAAAGTTACATTCTTGTTATATAATCAAACATATAAAAAAAAGTTTTCAAAAACTATAAAAAGTAAAAAATATATTTTCTTTTCTTTTTACTATAAATAAAAGTTAAATAATAAGAAGCAATTGAAAACATAAAAAACTTTCCTTTTAAAAAAGAATCAACAATAATATAATACTCTTAATAGAGTATTATCATAATATCATCGCAACAAAAGATCAAAACACTCCCATTTTTGACACTCGCCAGGTACGGCTCACCTCTAGTTGGCTTATTCATTAAAGAGAGTAGGCAGGCCGGGTCTTCGGATCGCCTCAAGGGACAAAGGGTTATTCTAAAAGAGCCGCGCTCTTACCCTTTTCTCCGCTCTTCTTTGTGAGTTAGTTGGTTAGAGAGCTACTGTGACGTGAGTAGATCTTTTGGTTGAGTTCTTTCTCGATTATTTTTCCATTCTTAGAATTTTAAGCCTTTAATAAATAAAAATTAAAAAATTAAAAAAAAACATAAAATCCAAAAATATTCTTCGTTATCCTCTTATTCTAATAATTCTTCTTCTCAAACCCTTCTATATTTTGATTCTTTATTATGTCGACATACGGGTTTTATCCTTGTTTTCAATGCGGAAGGACAAACGAATTCCCGCATTGCCCGTGTTCGACTTGTGCGAGGTGTGGTTCAAACCTTGTTAATGGAGATTGCTTCAATTGTAGTACTTATTCAAGTGCTAACAATTATTCTCCTAATCTTTATACCACACCTCCACACTTTTCGGATTATTCTTGTCATGATGGTGAGGGTAATACACCATATGATTTACAAGATAATTCGTGTGTTGCTTTGTGTTCGTATTGCCGTGGTTCTCACGAAGACTATTGTTGTACTCAATTGTGGTGCGAAAACGGTTATCCCATTTGTGAGACATGTGGAGGGTATCATATGGATCACGAATGTTTCAATCTACAAAATAATGAATTTGAAGAAGAGTTGAAAGGCACATAAGAATAAATGTATCAAGAATTTCTTGATACATTTAAAGAACTTTGTGATAGTGTGATTAAAAAGCAAAGAGAAGAGAGAGAGCGAATCGCTAAAGAAAAAGAGGCCGAGGAGTTAGAAGCCGAACGTAAAAAGAAAGAATGTTTAAAAATCGAAATTCTCTTTCTACAGCTTCCTACTAGCTCGAGGCGATCTCGCATTGATTCCATCATTAAAAGAATTTAAAAGTGTTTTGTAAGTACAAATTTCTTTAGAAGAAAATGCAAAGAATTCCCGCAGGAATCTCGTTAGTTCTCTAAAAATGGGGTTGAGCATCTTAAACACAAAAAGATTCACGGGAGGGAATCTAGTGTTAAGTATCCTATCCCAACCCCAGAGAGCTAGACGTTATTCCTGTTTGGTTTTTACAATGAGGGACTATAAAAAAACTTTTGATGAATTGGGAAAGATTTTTTAGTGTCCTACTTCCATTTATGATAACACTTCCATTGGGATAATTTGGGGACAATTGGAATTAAGAGAATTTGATACTCCTATTACACAGAATTCCCTTAAGGAAGAGACCCTAGATATTTCTATGATGGTCAATGGTAATAGAGAGGATATCTTCCATTAATGACGTATTTCAAAAGAAACCGGTTTACCCGAGAAAATAATTGACAAATCTTTAAGTGAATCTTTTGTTTCAAGAATGAATGTTTGTCAACCAAATCCGATTACACCCGATGTCCCGATTTTAGAATCCGTTAACTCTTTAAAAATGGGGAGAAGTTGCATTTTGACACATTTCAAGATTCATTCGAATCTAGTGTTCGGATTCCCTTCTCATATCCAAGAGAGTGCTAACAGATCTTTCTCATGGGTAATTGAAGATTTTCTAAATGAGCTTAAGATTGAAAAGAATTCAATTCCGAAACATTGACGATTTGCCCATTAAGGATTCCTTTTTAATTGATTGATGAGCAAATCAACACTACTCATTCAACTGGAGTCAGACGGAAAATAAAAAAGTCTAGTGTTTGAGATTCTAATCCTATCCCAAGAGAGTCCACGATGCAAGGAATGTGAGATTTCTATAAAGGAAGAAATTGAATGGAATCTAAAATTTTCAAGGGTTTTAAAAATGTTCTTTTTGAACAAAACGAAAAATTCTAAAGATATGGACTAGTCAAGTCGAAAGTGGAAAATAAATTTGATACATTTAAATGTTTTTCAAATCACTTTTGATTTTGAACTCAATGAGGGAATATCATTACTTTGGAGAAAGATGTCTTTCTAAATGAGCTTTATTTCAAAATAAAAGAGAAAATTAATGATACTTGTGAAACGGAGGGAGATTTAAAGTTTTTTGATGATTTGCTTAATGAAAACCCTCTCCCTCCGGATGTTTCTAATGTTGAAAATGATTTTCAAGATAATAAGGAGGAGATTGATATATCTTGTGATATGATTCCTCCGGGAATTGATACCGATGATGACTCGGAAGGGGACGTTCTCCTTCTTGAGAACACTGACGATGTTCTCTTTCCCTCTTCCTCGAGGGTCGATATTTTACCCATTCGAGGTTGAGCCAGATAGAGGTCAGTTTAATGACTCACAGACGTTTGGGGAAAATATTTCCAAGTTGAAGGGAATTTTCTTTCCATATTTGGGTCGATAAATTGTTTTAAATCTTTCTAATGATGATGAAACCTATTGGACCGGGAGGAGGTGGAAATGATGTTTTGCTTAATAATGGATGGAAAAAACAATGATTTAAATTTTCAATTACGAACATTCTTACCATTGTCACTATCCGAGGTTTCTTACCCGAATTCTTACTCCACGTGAGGGTGTGAAGATAAAGCTTTAAAGGGTATTTTTGATGGTTGAGCTTGAAAGGAGAGTTCTTTATTAATCTTGATACTTTTTTTTCCCACCGACCCAACCTCATCCATATTCATCTTTAGTTTGGGGAAATATCCGTTTAACGGGTGTTCTTCATCCTCATTTTTACACTCCATGACACTTTCACTTTCATTTTGCTTCCCCAAGGACAAATCAATTCGGGGTCGAGTATAGCTTGTACTCGGTTAACAAAAACTAAGCCGTTTTAAGTCGTTTTTTTTTTAGCTAACAAGGAAAATAATGAGAGGAGGCTTGTTCTCTTTCGTTCTTGTTGGTTGTTTGTGCTTGTTTGTCTAGGTTTTCCGGATTTTGGAAGATTCATGGTTCAAAATTGTGGAAGAACAAAGCAATGCCCATAATTTCCCTTGATGGTCTCTAATCTTCTCTTCATAAAGTGGGAAATCTCATATCCTTGTCTTTATCGAACTAACATCTATTTTTTGGCATTGTGCCCTTAGTATGTTGTTTAAGATTCCTTTGACCCTATCATTTTTAACATTGAGGACAAGGTTTATTTTAGTTTGGGGTAGAAAGGTTATCTTAGTCGATTTTGACTTTGCACTTTCTAGCAACCTTGTTTGAACCTTTTTGAATTTACCTTTTTGTGAAAAAGTGGAAATTTTTAAAATTTTTGCTTGCAATAGAAGCTTAGTTTGGGGAAAAACACCACTTTTTGGTAATCCGTTGGTGAGAAATAGGAGTTAATTTTGACTTGACCGGGTGAAAATGCCCTAGCTAGTTCTTTAACCTACCTTTTGTGGGGCTAAGCTTTCACAAATCCTATTGCATTGGATTTTAAAATGTGAAGAACAAGAGATGATGTAGTTAAATATAAGTGTATTGCTTAAGCCAAGGTTTATTTGGAAAACCTAAAGCTTAAATAAATGATTTGTGTCTTTTTTACTCCCATAAGCGCTGAACACACATAATCATACTGTGCTCTTTTAATTTAACTAAGTCAACAATGTATTTAGAAAAGTCTTACATTTTGAAAATATTCATTTATTTTGTAGTAAGATTTTTGGTTCAATTTATAAGTGATTTTCTTAAGTGAAAATTTTCCATTCATCAAAAAATATTAAAATTTAAACAAGAATGCCAATGAAATCATTTTAATGCATAAAGCATTATTTTTCCTTGTGCCAATGAAGCATTGCAATAAATAGAAATAATAAAGCGATATATAGTTTTAATCGTTGGCGTATCCATGTGAGAGTGAGACTCGGAATGGGGTCGCAACTAAGGATTAAAACAAATGTTCGTGGAATTAAGGTTCGTAGGCATTCATCACTAGGGGACGCGGCCTAGGTGGTGATTTGCAATAAGGACTTTGGATTCTAGGCTTTGTAGGAATAAGGTGTTTGTTGTCACGATATCCACAAACGTTAGCAGCGGATAGTGGGGGTTGGAACTAAGAACAACAGTGTGTAATTGCGATATCCTATTCGGATGTGAATGGCTAAGTAGGGGTTCGAAACTAAGACAACATTCCTATTGAAAAAAATAAATAATTATATTAGTATAGGGAAAATAAAAAGAATGGTTAAATTTTTCTTTTCTACAAATCAATTTATAAGTTTTGTTTCCTAATCTCTTTTTGAAAACTTTGTGTGAGGTTTATCTATGTTATCGAACATTTAAGCTCACAAGGGTTATTGTAAAGATTAGATGAATTTCTACTATAGAGATAAATTGATCTATGGTTCAAGTTGAAAGGAGTGCACACATCTTAATCATTTATTTATTCTTGGGGAGTGAAAAGTTCAAAAAGTTGTAAAGTTATAAAAGCTTTAAACCATTTGGACTTATATTGACAATGATTCTTGTTTAATAGCTGTGTTTAGTCTTAGTGAAATTCAGGGAAGACGAATTTTCCTCTTTTGTGTCTATTAATCGGGAGTAGCTATTTCAATGTGCATAAAAGTGCAAAAATTGCAATGATGCATTAAATGTGTTTTTCATGAGTAAAATGTTGAGAAAAGCTTAAGATGTTTAAAAAGGGATTCATTAAAGGATGAAAACAGAATCAAGGGCCATTTTGGAAAAACTTGTTAGTTTTACAAAGGGTGTACATCTTAATAAATTTTGCGTGAGGGACACGGCAATCCTTTAGTTTGGGGAATTTTGTAAAGGTTAAATTGTATACATACCGGGATTTTGCCAATTTAAAAGCAAGATAAGAGAATACATGCCTAAAGATAGAAATATGTGTGCTTTTGTGTCTTTACGGCAGGAGGGATAATAAAGTCAATAAGAGCAAACCAAGCCAAAAAAAGACCGGATCGGAAGAGACAAGTAACAAGAGTGAAAATTAAGAAAATTTATCAAAGCAGGATCAGCCCGAGACAGCAGAAAAGATGTCATTGAAGACCAGTTGAAGTTTACAAGGATTTATTAACTGACAAGTTTTCAAAAGTTCAAGGTTTCTTTTGGATGTTTTGAAGTCAAAGGACCAAAGATGACAAAGTTAGAAAGATGGATTATTAAGAGGACAAAAGAGATAGAAACTACAAGGGCCAGAGTTGTTAATTTTCAAAGTTATTTTACACTACAAAAGGAGAAAGAAACACAAGGACTGATTCTGCCAACTTTCAAAGATTTAAAGAGAGAAGGACAAGAGATGCGATACTTCTTATCAAGTGGAGGGGCCAGATGTGCCAACTATCTAAACTTTAAAGATAAGTCAAACGAGTCAAACCCTGTTTTTCCCTCTCCTGCCCAAACAAACCCAAACAGTGCATCTTCTTCAACCTTTACCCTGCACCTCACTACCACAGTAACACTCCTCTATTCACTCCCCACCTCTACATACCATTTTAACCTCGTATTAAGTCATTTCACCCTCCAAATACCAATCGTGGAAAATAGTTATTTGATTAAAACTCTGTAAAAGTCCTCGTGGCAGCTCATATGATTGGCCATGCCACATCACATATGCATCCAACGTTGTGATAAGTCCAATAAAGGGTTATCAAGATCTATCGGACAAGATGGGTTATACTCAGAATGTCAAAAGCCTCTTCACAGCTCACTCTCAGTTTTTAAATAGGATAGATAGTATTTTTTTTTTGTTTTTCCATTTCTAAGCATCTTTAGAGAGTGATAGAACCAGTTTACTTTACTTTCAATCATTTACTTTCCTTGTCTTTAAAATTCCTTGTAATTGTATTTTTGTTAAAAGTCAAATAAAGTCAACTTTTCCATTATATGTCAAAGCTCTCAATTATTAGTTTGCTTTGTGTTGATTAAGCTTCTCTCATAAAGCTCTTTTCATTTGTACAAGCTTTCCTATTCAGTTTTCTTCAAAGTCATACATTTTTGAAAAAGTCAAACTTTGGTCAAATAAGCTCAATTTAGCTTATTTTGATTTCTCTTGTTCTAAATTGTTCTAATTTTGCTAAAAGTTTTTTTTAACTACTGAGTTTGTTTAATATTGTTCAAATATGGTCATTTGGAGTTCGTTTGAGTCATTATGGACAGCATGTGAAGAATAAGCTTAATTTAGCTTATTAAGCTTAAAGCTTAATGGTTTAGAGGCTAGGTAGCCATATAGGTTTTGACTTGAAAGCCACTCACTCAACAAGAGTGGCTAGTTTTGAGACTACATAAATCTCAGGTTTCACACTCTTTATTTCATTTTAGCATACATTTAGCTTAATCAAGTAGCTTATTTCTTTATCCTTTTTGTGTGCTTAAACCTGTTAAAAGTTGTTTAGATAGTTTAGATATTCAACTATTTTATTTGATTGTAGCTTGAATACATTAAGTTCTCATTTAGCCTTTAGGATTCTGTCAAAGTTTAGATAAGCTAGCTGATAAACTAGCTTAATTCTCTTAATAAGCTTTAGGTTTTAGTGCTTAAGTAGTTTAAGTAGGTGAGTTTTAGATTGAGTAGATATAAGGTTTTGTCAGTTTTAGTTTTAAAATAGGTTTTAATTAGAATTCATTTTAGACAGAATTAGTTAAAGTAGTGTTTGGATAAAGCTGTTTTTGACTTCTAAAGTCAATATAATTCTGTCAATTCACTTTGCATAGTTTAGAATTTCAAAGTAAACAAGTTTTGAAAGTTAGTTTGTAGATTGTCAAGATTTAAGGCTTAAAATACCTTTGCTAGCACCAGGGCAGGTTAAGAGTTTAAGTGTTTTTAGATTTTAGTGATTGTTAGCATTCTAGGGTTCAATACTGGTTAATGTAGGTTTAGTAGCACTAAGTGAGTGAGTTTATGAGTTTCTACTTAAGAATTTAGCCTGCACTAAAGAATTTACCAAGTAGACTATGTGAATGGTGTGATCTGCTCTACCTGAGCTATCATTGAATCTGGATTAACTTAGGGTTGCGCCACCTGTGCCACATATATCAGGGTAAGACACCATCCTCTGTTATTAATTCACTCAGAGGCTAGTTGAAGCTGCGCAGAACTTCAACTTCTCATTCATCACCAACTTGGTGAACATCTCTACAAGGCTCTTCGTTCTAAGAATCTTAAACAAATATAAGGACCCTTTACTTATCAATATTCGAACAAGCTTTTCCAACTACAAACCTTTAGATTCTTCACAAGATGAATCGAAGACTTAGTATCTCTGTCACAGTATTAAACACTTTCTGCCTGAGCTCAGTCTAACTTCTTAAGAGACTTCTTCAACCACATCAACTCTCTGCTTGCTTATGCAACTGCAATAAACTAGACTTTTATAGTTAACATAGTGATACTCTTTTGTAGTCTAGACTCCCAGTCGACTGTTGTTACACCAACTGTAAGCACATAACCAAGCACCTACTTCTTAGAGCATCTATCCTTCATCTCGAACACTAAGGGAAACTACCACTTAGGCTTGTTGAACTCTGCCATGTCAGAGCCTGCGACCAACATGTCATCAACCTTTAACAGTTGTCTAATGCAGGATGAACCATCTTCTTAGAGTAGCAACATTGGTTCATGGAACATTTCTTGTACCCTGCCCTCTGCATAAAGTTGTCAAATTTTAAGTATCATTGTCTCGGTGCTTGCTTTAATCCGTATAGACTTTTCTTCAATATGCACTCTAGGTTTTCTTTCTGCCCAACTAGCTGAAAACCATCGCTTTTGTGTTGTGTAGATGTATCATTTAAGGCTCTGCAGACTTAACGAAGCCTCGTACCTTCTCGCTGCTATTTTGATCTTCTTTGACCTTGAACATCCATAATCTTTGTGATGCCTTCTATCCTGTTGGTAATCTGACTAAGGAACACGTCTTGTTCTTTACAAGTGAAACCATCTCTTTTTTAATAGCCTTCTTTCACTGTACGAATTCTTTGCTACTCAAGGCTTCTGAATAAGACTCTGGTTTACCATTCTCTATCAATAGCAAATAGTTTGCTGATAAAGAGTACCTTACTGGAGCCCTGGACTCTCTGTGGATCTTCATACCTGTGGAGTCTCAAAGCCTTCCTCCTTGGAGGATGCTCCGTTTTTAGAGTATTCTTCATCTGATCTTTCACTATCCTCGAAGCTCCTACTGTTTTTGGACCCCTTAATCATATCTGAGCTCCTACATGGACTTTGAGTGAATTCTGAACTCAACCTATACTCTGCAACTATGCTATCATTATCTGCAAGGTTCTTTGGAATGTCTACTAACACCACTTGACTCTTTTATATTGGCTTCATTAAGCTACTTGAATCTGTCGTAGACCTGGCTCTATAAATCGAGTCTATAAATGTAATATCTCTACTTCGGATAACCTGGTGACTCTTCGTATCCTGAAAGCTGTATCGCATTTCATATGAGTCGTTGCCTGTGAATGCACATTTCATGGCTTCTTCGCAAACATCTTTCACTTTAAAAAATGAGTAACAACCAAATACCTTCAAGTGTGCGAGACTAGTATCCTTCCCCCATCATTCCTCCTCTGGGTACACAGCCCTATCGGAACGTAGGCTTTATGGTAGATTAAGTAGGACGTACTAACTGAATCTGCCCATAACATCTTCAGAGCCTCTGCACGAAGCCCCGTGCTCTCTGCTCTGAATGTTTGGTTCAATCTTTCAGCAACACCAAACTATAGAGGTGTTTCCGGGACCATTTTCAGCATCACAATCCTGTTCTCAACACAAAACTTAATCGGTCAGCTACTATACTCTCCACCATTATTAAACTTCAAACACTTCACCTGAAGGTTTGCATTAAACCTACCGCAACTCCTACTGAAGTATTTGATAACAGTATCATAGTAGCGGTATCCTCAGATTAACGTAATAAATGTAGGGATATAGCCTTCTATATGAACTTGCTCTAACCTCTACAGTTTCCTTGTCTTCTCTAACATTATGAAGGAAAGCTTCTTCTGCTTCCCAAAACCACATGGCTTACAGAAATAGATATCTACCTTTCGTACATCTGGAACATTAACTTTGGAAGCTAACATGTTCATACCAATCATGATCATATCACCAAGTCCCTGATGCTACAGAGCTGCACTGCCACTACCATCAATAATTGCGTCAATCCCCTCGGGGTGTACCTCAACCATATACAGGCTTCCACGTTTGTTCCCTCGAGCTACCACCAAACTATCTTTAGTAACCTTCCACTGCTAGTCTCTGAAGCCTACGTGGTAACCTTCCTCATCAAGCTGCCCAACTAAGATTAACCTTCTCTTTAGGCCTGGAATTTACCTAACATCCTTTAGAGTCTAACTTGTACCAAAAGAAGTTTTGAGGACAACATCCCCAATGCCTGAAATGTCTAGAGTCTTGTCATCTGCTAAACGAACCTTACCTGAGCGTAACTTGAACCTTTCTAACTCTTCTTTGCAATAGGTAGCATGGAACGATGCACCTGAATCCATAATATAATCCTTAACCGTATTCTTAATGCAACAAATCAATGCGTCATCAGAGTTTCCAGCTGCCATGTTAACCACCTTATCCCTAGAGGCTACAAGCTTCGAACACTGATTCTGAAAGTGGCTCTTCTGGTTGCAATCCCAACATGTGATATTCTGTCTGTACTTTATCTATCTTATCTTCCATGATTTCGACTGGTTTCTGTTCTACTTCATGCCCTCTGTCGTACCCTCTGCCCCTGAATCTGTCCTCTACACTTAACAAATAATTCATATATTTTTTGGATGTCTTCCGACGGATATCTTCAACAAAGAATCTAATCTCGAATCCTTTTGAACGTTAGCTTAGTAGTTCTACACGAACCATTAACTGTTGTAATAGTGCTTGACCAACTCTAGGGCTATGAGGATAATAATAACAAAGCCTTCATACATGTAGGTTTGGCTTTTACCAAAGGCTCCTAAAGCTTCTTTTGATATAGAGAGTCTTCGATCTACATCTTACAGAAACCAAAATCATAACTATCATAATGTCGATCTTTAGCTTACCATCTTCTGCCATTGTTTTTGATAGCCTGGCTCTTAATACTACTTTGTTAGGGTATATCGCACCTGCACACACCTCTGTACAAACCTCTATACGGTATATAGCTCCTTCACACACCGCTCAAACAAACAAAGAATATAAACAAGGCTTACGGAAAGTAAATGCAAAATATAATCGATACAAAATATAACGTGGTATCCATGACTAGGATAGTCGTGGCAGTCCATGTAATCAAACCAGAGAGATATTATTATGCTCTGAGCTAAACTGCTCAGGCTCGTACCAAACTGCACGATCATGCTAAACTCCACGACCCGTGCTAAACTACACGGGGTAAAAACACACACACACCCATATCCAAGTTTACGATTACAATGTCAACCCCATCTTCAGTTTAGTTATTCTTACACCCGACATGACATCCTAATAAATTTAGCTATTTCCCACTAACAATAGGGTTTATGTGCATGAGGGATACCTGTAATCCACAATCGACTATGATTAGTGATTCCTATACATGTTGTGGGGTTGTCTCTGTTGTTGGGATTTAGTTTTCCAATGGTATGATTGCATGCGATGAGGTTTTGTTCTTGAGGATTTTATTGTGGGGTTGTTACCATTGTTGTTACTTATCGGGTTAGTAAGTTTTAAATTTTGATTTTAGTTTATGTTGACTGATTCTATTAATTAGGGTTTCTAGGATTAGTGTTTGTGCTTTCTTTTATTTGTGACTGTTGGGCTGTCTATGTGTGTTATAGATACGATTTAGTCAATGGTTGATGAAAGTGTTGTTGTTTTGCCTTTGTAGCCATGGCGGGTTAGCCATATGCGACTACCTTTTGTATGAATGAATTATTATTGTTGTTGTAGTTGATGATACATTTGAGGTTCCTTTTTTCATAAACTGATTAATATTGTTGATGTTGTTGTTGTTAACGTTGCATTTGAGCTTATATGTGTCTTGGCGTGCCAAATCCTTTGATTTGCAGCCATGGCGGGTTAGCCGTACACGGCTGCCTTTTGTATCAACTGATTAGTATTATTGTTGTTGCTGTTAACGATACGTTTGTGGTTATCCGTAACTTGGCGTGGAAGATCCTTAGATTTGAAGCCACCGCGGGTTAACCAAATAAGGGTGTCTTTTGTATCAGCGAATTAATCCTTCCCGACCCACCCTTTTTTGTGTGGCGTATGCAGTTTTTTGGTGTTGTACTCGGTCTTTCCTTACGGCTGTTTTACCGGTCTGTGCAAAAGGAATTGATGCAAAAATTATAGGTTCTTATGAACAAGAACTGCTATTGGTTTTAGTAGCATGAATTCTTTGAAACATTTAAGGTGTATATCAAAATTTTCATTATCATGAAAAAAAGATTACAGATGATCTTAACTTCATTGGCGATTGAAAACGTGTTCTTGCCTTAACATGAAACAAAACAAAAAACATCATCATAACTTATCTGTCAAGCCTACTCGCTTAACTCCATGATATCCACATGGCCTTCTTTCCTGCGGATAGCATCCTCGGCTTGAGCGACCAGATTTGTCAAGTCTTTAAGCTTATTGCTTTTTATCTGTTAACTTTCCTTTAGACAATCTAAGCTATCATTACTCGCCGTAGTACGTACTTTTCCCATCACATATATCATAACATGGAGCTTCTCCAAGCAACTCCTAACATGATCAGCTTGATCACGAAGCATGTTTGCAAAAGCCTTTTCTTCAGCGATTTGTTATGAGAAGAAAAAAGTCATAAACTTTGGAACCTCATATTCACCACTTAAATGTATTAGCCAGGGTTCTAAATAGCGCCGCTATAGCGCGCTATAGCGACGCCATAGCGCGAGGCGTAGCCTCCACGTTACGAAATAGGCCAAGACGTCGTCTTTAGGCGTGGCGTGTAATAAAGCGTGATAAGGCGTGATTTAAGATATTTATTGGACTTGAGCTTATTTACAAGTATATATAATTTGGGTTGCATGAGATTCGGGCTTAGTAACTCTATACTCAATTTTAAGCCTAGTAGCTAACTACTATTGACCACTCAATAAATATTTTTTGCCGCTTTGAGTCACGCCTTAAAAACGCTATGACGCAACGCCTCACGCTAAAGCTTGAGGCTTGGCTATGCCGCTACGTCACGCTTCACGCTATTTATAACCATGGTATTAGCTCATTGAGAGCACCCCCGTTGATAACATTTGAAGAACTAGAACCAGCCATTTAACTAAATGCAAAGAAAAAACTTTAAATATGGGGTTGGGATTGAGTAGTTGTAGTGCAATGGTGAGATTAGGAAATTGTTTGTGGGTAGAATATATATAGATGAACACAAGTAGGGTTTGTGGTGGAAACACAACAGAGGCTCATAAATGCAGTAAACGGAGAAGCATGGGTAACATAAGTCAAATCAATATAAATGCTCATAAGTATTCTTTTTTCCAAGATTCAAATAAGATCTTTTCAAACTAACTAATTTTTATTTTATTTTTGTTAACTATTTTGATCAGTCAGTTTTGAATAGGCATGATGTAGATTTTTTTTCTCTAAAAAGATAAATGTAAAACCCTAAAATCAGAACAAGTGCAAAATGACCAAAATGCCCCTATTGAAAGAAAAATGCATAAAAGCTTAAATAAATTCATTTTAATGCTATAAATTATGAAAATGCAACAAGTAACAATTATGAAATTTATGTAA
>BQNB010129788.1:0-12895 GCA_026074375.1 Tanacetum coccineum | reverse complement strand
CCATCTGAGCCCATTATCATGAACTGTCAATTACTTGTTGTGAGCGCGAATATTATAAATAGATCTATTTGGGATTGACATCCTCTCACTGGTGTCACGGAGTGAACCAACGGATGTATACCATGTCGGATTTAGGATGTTTAGGGTTGAACATCATCACGGATTTAGGATGTTTAGGAAAACGTAATTCCATTTTGTGATGGGTGCACAGGTTGCATAATCACGGGGAAATCTTGCGGTCCTACATTATATTTACATAAACCTATGAATTCACCAACTTTATGTTGACGTTTTAAAGCATGTTTTCTCAGGTCAATGAGGCACGAGGTGCTAAGGATACATTGGGGATACTCTTTTGGGGAGTCATGCATAAAAGATTTGGAGTCATTACATCTTGGGATTTTTGTTATGATCTAAAATCCTTGTTATCAAATGTTGAACAATTTAAGCCGTTGCGCTTTGTATTAAACAATTTCAATAAATCCAATGTATCGTATTTTAAACGACTCTTTTAGAGGTCGTTCTCATATCTTGTGCTATTGACTTATGAAGTAACGCTCCTGGACTCATTATTCCGCTGCGACCCTATTTGGGGGTGTTACAAACGGCATTCCACCAAAATTTTTGTGGAATGGATTGTTCGTTAAGTATAGTCCTAGACATCTCTTGTAAGGTTCTATTCTTTCTTTCTACTACCCCATTTGATTGCGGAGTACGTGGAGCCGAGAAATTATGAGTAATGCCTTGTGCATCACAATAAGCTCTAAATTGTACTTCATTATCAAATTTCCGACCATGATCCGTTCTAATGGCTACTATAGAATTACCTAGTTGGTTTTGATTTTTCCTACTTAATATTTCAAATTTCTCAAAAGCTTCATTTTTAGTTTTTAGAAATCTAGTCCATGTATACCTAGAATAATCATCTACTACTACTAAAGTGTATAAATTACCTCTATAGCTTTTAATTGCTGACGGACCAAATAAGTCCATATGTAATCATTCTAAACATCTTTTAGTGGAAACCATATTTTTAGCTTTATGACTTGCATGAGCTTGCTTCCTTATTTTACAAGCATCACAAAAATGTTTATCATATTTTAGCTTAGGTAAGTTTCTAACTAATTCTTTAGATGATAAAGATTAAATTAAACGCATATTGGCGTGACCAAGTCTTCTATGCCATAAGGTAGAGTTATCCACTATCATGGCGAGACATAGTTTGTCTTGAGACTTATTTCCTAATTTTATTACGTATAAACCATTTTTCCTAATTCCGTTTCCTATGATTTTACCATCTTTAATTATTTCACTACATTCTTCCGTAAATAAGACTCTACACTTATTGTCACAAATTTGACCGACACTAAGTAAGTTAAATGCTAAGTTATCTACGTGTTCTACGTTAGATATAATGAGAGAGTTATTTGAGATTGTACCTTTGCCTATGATCTTTCCTTTTAAGTTACTTCCAAAGACAACATTACCTCCGTCGTATGCTTTGTAGACTTTTGTTACCGGTCATATGTTTGGAGCAACCACTATCTTTGATCCATTCATCCGGTTCCAAGCATGTTCTCAAGCATACCCATTTCAACAAAAACAAATTCAAGCGTTTGGTCCCCAATATCTCATGGGTCCAAAAATGTTAGTGTTGTACATCCCTTGCATTTGTTGTAATTGATTAGGATATTAAAATGGGATACAATTTCCCATATGTACAAACCCTTGACTTTGATGGTTGTTATAATTTATAGGATAAAGATTTTGGTGAATTGATTCTCTAGAGTTTCTTCTAGGTTGAGGTGTGTTGTATTTTGGTTGAGAAAGGATATTTCTTCTAGGCGGAGGTGTTTTTGACCTAGACTCGGTTTTGACATAACCTAAACCGCTTTTAAGTGATGGTTTTGAAGACGGTTTCTTTGACTCATCAATTCTACTATGTATTAGTTTTTTCCTAGTAATGACAAAATCCGATCTCGAAGACATGGGTAGACTAAAAACGTGTTCTGCCATTTTTTTCACCACCTGTGCGACTCACGGATCCAGGTATGGTGGATCCGTGCGCCTTTATGGTGGATCCGTCCGTTGCATTTTCAGCGGACGACCCAACAAAGCTTATAGGTTTGGTTCCACTTGTTGAGCTTTACAACTATCAAATCCTAGACCTATTTTACAACTCGATGACTTTTGATTATTTAACATTTATCTTAGTGAATTTGCGCTTTTATCAAATTTTACAAACTTAACTTGAGTTTCCTTAAGTCTAGCATTTTCCAATTTAAGTTCTTGGCATAACTTACACGTAATATCAATTTCTTTACTTCTCTCAAGTTTCTTAATTTTCTCGTTCAATTCTAAAACTTCCTTTTCTAAAATATCTCTTTTAGTTTTCAAAGTTTTATTTTTGTTAATGATTTTTAAGCTAATTTCACACAAGTTATCGTATTCTATTTGCATATTATCATTATCAAGAGAAGATGCGTTATCACTATAATAAGAAGAGTTAAGAGTTACCTCATTTGACGATTGAGCCATGAGACAAGTTTCATTGTTAGTTTTGTCTTCGGCGTCATTTTCACTATCACTCCAAGAGCCTCCAATAAAGGCCTTTTGATCTTTGTTACGAGGTGGTTTTGGACAATCGCCAATGAGATGATTTGGATCACCGCATCTAAAGCATTTCCGGTCACCCTTTCCTTTCTTCTCATCCCTTTATCGGAATGACTTCTTTTCTTCTCTTGGTTTCCTAACAAATTTACCCTTTCTTCTAAAGAACTTTTTAAAGTTCCTTACGGCCATAGCATATTCTTTGTCATCATTTATTTCTCCTCTGCCGGTTGTTAAACAAATCTACCATTTCTTCTTAAGAACTTTTTAAAGTACCTTATGGCCATTAAACATATTCTTCGTCCGTCACTTTGGTTGTACATAGTTTTTATCAGCAACTCTTGACTCTTTCTTAGCTTTTAAGGCAATGAACTTGACCCTATCCTTTTTGCCTTTGTAAATTTCAGAATCATTTTCCATGATTACTTCATGTACTTTGAGATTGTCTATAAGCTCGTCTAGAGCTAGTGATGACAAATCTTTTGATTCTTCAATTGCCTTGACCCTTGCTCTCCATTTTGGATGTAAAGCCCTAAAAAACTTCCTAACATAGTTCTTGATAGAAAAACCTTCATTAAGTGCTTTAAGACTAGTAATAATAGTGTTAAACCTAGCAAAACCGCTATTAATAGATTCTTCTTCAAGGATAGTAAATTGTTCATATTGTTGAATAAGAAGATCAATTTTATTATCCTTGACTTGGTTATTACCTTGATGTATGATTAACAACGATTGCCAAATTACTTTAGCCGTTTTACACATAAAAATTTATTTGTATTCCTTTTTAGGTAAAACATTATAAAGAACCATTTTAGCCTCATAATTTTTAGCAAGTTTCCTTTTAAGATCATCGTCTTGTCTTTTAAAAAGGACTACTTCATAAGTTAAGTTACATTTTTGACAACTGGTGGAAAATCACCATTTATGATAATATGCCAAAGATCTAAATATTTTGATTTCACATAAGTTTCGAATCTATTTTTTCAATATATAAAACCGTTACTTTCAAAAAGTGGTGGTCTTTGCATAGATTGCTCTTCTAGATATTTATCGAAATCCATTGATCGATTCAAGCTTTAAGGTACAATATACTTTAAAGATCTTGGGTGACCTTAGCTCCTGATAGCTAATTGTGGGAAACTAAGAAGGGGGGTTGAGTTTGGATAATTTCACCGTATTGTTCTTATGTGAATTCAAGAGATATACAAGTATGTATATGATAGCGATGCAATAAATAAATAAATAAATGCGGACTGTAAATAAGTAAGGATAGGAAAGATAAAACCAAAGACACGATGATTTATAGTGGTTACCTTACTCCACTCCATGAGTACCCAACTCGAGAGTTTTATTCACTATGTCTACAAGCTCCCTTTAGGCAGAGAAAACCGTACACGTCGCTTACACTTTTTCTGGTATTAAGCTAAATACCAAGTTCTACTTCGAGATAGAACCAATCTAACATACTAGTATGTTAAGGCCTAAAATACTAACCAATCATACAACTATTGTAACACACCGCTAAAGCGGAAACACTATGGTACTGGAAAGCTCAAGGCACATGCAAAAAAAAAATGGTTAATAACTAAACACCATAATTAAATTTAAAAGAAACAATACAATATTAAAATTAATTGTCTTAGCCGAAAATTAGACATTTATAACATTAGTTTTAGTTTCTACAAAGCATAGTCTTTGACTACATAAGTTATAAAGTGACGACACAGGTGTGACCCATGATGCAATCATAATTAAAAACTACTGACGATACCTGAAGATGACGAGGAAAAACGGGGTCAACTATGAAAATAGTTGTTGAGTTACACGGGAGGTTTTATGTAAATGAGGTAAAAAACCCATTTATAAATAAGTCCTCATGGCAAGAGTCATATGAATCTATCCTATTGCAAGTACCTCCCATACAAGACTTGTAACATATACATTCACATACACTTCCATGATAAAGAACAAGTCTCAAAATTATAATTTATAAAAGAAGACCTCATGGCCAGTCATATAAATTTATCCTATTACAAGTCCCGCCCATACAAGACTTGTAATATATAAAATTTCACATACAAATTCCATGATTTAAATTATATACCTGAAAATAGAATGTCCTAAATGTCAAAGCCACTTAGTTAATAACAATGTCAAAAGCCCATGCATATATATAGTGCCACACGCAAATACCCCTATATAAATATTATGCAATTCCTGAATAGTGGAATGAGAGGTTGGCCGACCTCTAATAGCGCTATCCATGATTTTTACACTCCTGAACAGTGGAGCGCACAAAGTAAGTATATATTGGGTACGAACGGGACCCAATGGGGACTAATAATGTGAGGGGGTACAACTAGTACAACCCATAGGATACGAACGGGTTCCCACATATCCAACACTATATATATGCATCTTACGTATTCATATAGAGTACGCGAAGTCTCATTTTAATAAAAATCACACGTATTTGAAATATAATATGCGAAGTCCATTATTAACCAAGTCTTATATATTAGAAATATAATATGCGAAGTTCACCAATTTTGCAAATCATACGTATATCATAAGATAATATGCGAAGTCCCAATTTAGTAAAGTCATGCGTATATCAAAATAATATGCAAAGTCATAACATAGCAAACACTAGATTTAAAGTCAATTCGTAGTATGCAATATTCCCTAAAATAGAAAGCAGTAAAATGGGGGTTCGAGAATACTCAAAAGCATTTATCAAGTTTATAAATAGTCCAAAATAGTTCATAAAATAGTAATAATCATGCATTTCACCCCAAAAATGTATAAAAAAATTAAAAAGAGGGGTCGTGAACTCACCTTAAGCAAAGCGATAGCAAATGACAAAATATTATATATGGAAAGCGCAACTCTTAAAAGATACCTAAAAATAATGTAGCTATTAGGGTTTTTTTTTTTTTATTAAATATTACGCGTATGTATGCAAATAAATTTTTATAAAGTTTTTATGTTGATTATAACATTGTACTTGGCATTCCATTTTAAAGTTTTAAATTATGGGCTAAATTTATGAGATGGTTTCAATAGTTACAAGTCCAAAAACATGTGCTGATGGGTTTTCAGATTTTATCCCGACTTTAGATGACCGTTTCTCCTAAACCGTAAATAGTCGCAACTTGGTTTTTATGTCCACGGAAAGGTATTCGAGTCTACTAAACTGATATGTGGGTTCTAAAACTTCAATTTTATATAAAAGGTTCCAAATGACTAAAACGCCCTTAAGTACCATGGTTGTTTATTTTCATGTCAAATCTGTTCCCATTGAATATTGTCGTAAATCCTAAACTACAAGTCCGTTCGGGCCGATTCGAATCGCCACGTTTAAGTTAAGATGTCTACTACAGTTTTATTTTTACCCGAAGAGGGGGTATACAAAATTTATGATTTTTAATCATTGAAATCTGGTGTGCAAATCTGACATACTTTTGCCGTTTATTTTCTAATTAATTCATCGGGCATCGTCACGACGTGTGCCACCCGGAGAATCGAAGCTAAGACATTGACCTAATAATTACATATTTTTAACTAAGATCCAAAAACCTATTTATTTTTCCACCAAAACAATTCATTTTAGCCGTTGGGTACTGATCAAAAACTATGAAGAAACATAATTTATAAAAACATGATTTTTATAGTTTTTCTTGTACTATTTACCAAGTACAATGCTTAATCCTTAAAAATAAATAATAGTGATATGCAATCATCATATTAAAAGTATGAGAAATAAGGATATAAGTGATTCCTTACAAAGGATGATGATGGTGAGAACAATAAGAACAAGAGTACTACTAATCTAAAATCACCAAATACAAGTTTCCCAAGCTTCTAAAACAACACTTATATCTTTATACCCTTTCTTTAACTCATCAAAACTCATGAAAAACCCTTATAAATATTCAAGTAAACCTATACTAGTACTAAATCTAAGCCCAAGAAAATGAGGATAATGGTGATGTTTATGGTGATGAAACAAAGCAAAAGATACGTGCAAGCAACCATTATACCTTTAATACTATGATGAAATGAAAACTAGTAAAATATCAAGTTAATGGTGTGTTTGTGGTGGTGTGTGGTACACAAGAAAAGGAGGAGGGAGGAGAGGTATATGTGTGTAGTTTAAGTTTAACTATAAAAATGAAATGAATGGAAAATAGGTGTTAAGGTGTTTAACCATGCAAGAGTTGGTGAACAAGTGTCGCTAATAGACTTAGTGTTCACTCAGGTGACAAGTGTCCATGACGTGTGATATGGTGAGTATTTTGATAATGAAATTCTTTAAGTGTGAGGTACAATAGATGTGCATGCAGAGCTAAAAACGCGAAACGTGCAAAGTTTATAAAACACGAAAAATAAAGTATTAAGACACAAACATACAACAAACAACACACACACTCACACCACACACACACACACACAACACACACACACCACATATTTATAGATTATATAATAAATATATTTTATATTTTTATGTATTTATAAATAATTAAGTTGATCAAGTAGTAAAATGTAGACTAAACGTATTTTAAAGTCGGGTTCATATTAAATGTACGTGTAACGATGAACGCGGGTTAACCTATCTGGTTTCCCGTAAAAGTTTATATACACGAAATTAAAATAAATAGTAAAAAGTACGAGGTTAAACAGTAACTTGAAAATGTGAATTGTTGGTCAAAGGCACGTTCGTAAACAGGGTTTCTAAATAAAAAGACAATCCAAGCCTAAAGTGATCCGACAAGCACAAAATAACTTAACACAAGTAAGTTTAGTCAAAGACGTTATAAAAACTCTGATGGTTATTAACCAGAGCTTGACGATTGTCACAACTATGATTACATAAGACAAATAGATGATGGTGGATAAATATCACAAATGTGATTACACTACTAAACTATTAACACTTGAAGCTTGATGTTTTATTTGAGTTCTCAATAAAAGTGGAATGATTGGATCACTTGTAATAGATTATAAAAACAAGTATATGATCAAAGAAATGCATTGAGAATGAAAGAAAATAAAATATGCAAAAAGAAGGTTTAGAAAGGGTTAGTTCAAATGAAAGCATTTGGCTTCTATTTATAGACAAAAAATCGGATTCAAAACTGGCAGCTCCACAGATCGACGGTATAACACCCCTATTTTGACAAATATAGCAGCGGAAGCTAATCTGGGGTATTACTTCATAGTACAACAGTCATAATCATAGAAAATGACTCGTAAAGAGACGTTTTTGGAAAATTTAGTTATCATTCATTTATTCATCAGAGTTTTACAAAAGAGAGATCCCAAAATCTAGAAACATAAAGTTTGAATGATAACAGTTTAGCCATCTTCAAGTCCGTGCCACTCCGTGCCATAAGTTGCTCAATTACCTGAGATAAACATGCTAAAAAGATCAACACAATGGTTGAGTGAAATTCATAGGTTTATGATAAATAGTTTGAATACAAGTCATCATAACAGTGGGTTACGTTGTTATACACCCATAATAGTAATAATTGCAATGTAGATACAATTATCATAGAAAACAGTATTATTGCCCTAAGCTCATGACACCGAAGCCTTGAGATAATCAATAATCACAAGTAGTTGCCCCAACGGGTGCCTTTGCCAAACACCCGCATAGTTTATTCAAATGAAGTGCGTTTGGTTACCAAAAGTACAAGTATACCAACGGGGGAGTTCAATCCCAAATAGATCTATATATTCGCGTTCACTCGCAAGTGATTAATGGTCCATGATGGTGGGGGTCTTTTGGCATAAAGGGACTTAGACAACATATGAAAATAATATATCAGGAAAGCATACATTTAGAAAAAACTTGTATTCATGGTTGATAGCATGTATCCCCCTCGCGGGTTTATGAAATAATTAAAAGAGTTAAATGTGACGCTATGAACTCACCTTAACAGTACAGGGAAATCTGATTGATGGGAAAAGTATAATAGGTGAAAGTAACGGCTTCATCACGCAACCTGGGGTAATATGTCAAGTCTTAGTGTGATGGTTTATGTTTCAAAACTTCATGATGTTTAACGTATTACTTTGATTTATCAATTTATGAAAATATTGTATCATTGTTCGGGCTATCATAATCCAGAGGCCATGTAGTATCATTTGAGGAGCCAGGGTACTTTAATTCGTAAACCCAGCAAACTTGTCAAAACAAATACCCAAATGGAACCCCTCACATGAAATTCCCTAGTATCGTGATAAGATAAGATTTTAAGTTTCTTCAAAAGTTAGTCGATGATAAATTACGTTAAATATATAACGTAATTGTTTTATAATGCGTCGATCGATGATTAATAACAATTAATGTGTCGGGTTTTAATAAAATCGAGTTTTATAATATTAATATATATTTTTATAATTTGTATAAAAATATTATATTTTATATTTTTAAGTTTGCAAAAATGGCAACATTTACCCTTGATTTATAAACTTTTACAACTTTAGTCATTTACATATAAAGTATATATAATTTAAACCTTTAACTTTAAAACTTGGCAAAATAGGTCCTTATAGTTATAACTTTATAGTAAAATGACATTATTAGCCGCCTTTAGTTGTAATTTCCAGAAAGTTTCATATATATACCTCTGTGTGCCTGAAAATATTTTACAAATCATGCAAGGATAAATTTTAAGATTCCAAATGAATATTAACGGTTATATCTTATTAGAATAAGAAAAAATAAGATGTTCTAACGTAACAAAAGTTCTAAGAAAAGAGGGGGATTCGTTAGCCAGAAAAATCAAAACGGGTCATTTTGTAGGTTTTAATAAAAAAAAACGCATGAAGTTTGAGGATTCAAGTCTTTAACAAGAGTTTCATATATGATCTTACAGAGTATTATGAACGATTATAAAACGATTATGAGCATAATTGAACAAGATTTGACTTACATTGAACTAAAATGGGATCGAATGAGGGTTCGGTTCGTAAGACCTATTAACGACTTCAAGGTTCCTTTTTCTTGATTCTTGGCTTCTATTCTGAGCTTAGGGACTTCACTTGATCCTCTACTACTGCTAGATAATGGCTAAAACTCCAGTTGAGTGTGTGTGTTTGAGTTTAAAGGATGAAATGAAAGGGTTGCTTGTTTTTCGTTATATATAGGGGTAAAACACCCTTGGTGACCAATGTTTTCTTGGTGTGGTGGCCAAGGGTAATAGATTAGTGACTAATGAAGTCTATAGGGTGAGTATAGAAGGCTAGGAAAATAGCTAAACAATGTGTAAGGGTGTATGAGGGTTTGGTTGGACAAGGGTGACAAGGAGGTGACATTACAATATTTGGTGGCCAAGGTGGTGATGGAGGTGCTTGGTAGGCTGCTTTGTGGAACAAGGTGGGATTTTCATGGAGGAGCATAATCTTGGCTTGAGGTCTTAGTTTGATTTAAATGGGTTAAAATGAAAGAAAAAGGGGTGACGGGTTGGTTTGATTTTGGGTTAGGGTTTTAGGGTTTTAATTCGTATTAGGGTTAGGGTTTAAGATAGTTTAGGGTTTAGTATTAGTGTTAGGATTAAGGTTTAGGGTTGTTGGGAATAGGTTTAGGGCTTAGTTTTAGGTTAGTGTTTAGTTTAGGTTTAAAGTAAAATTAAGGTTTTAGGGTTTCATTTAAGGTTTAAGGGTTTTAGATGAACTAAGGGTTTAAGGTTTAGGGTTTAGAATTCATGCATTAGGTATTTTACCTTGTGCTAAAGTGGTGGTAAGAAACTAAAGTGATTTAGGAGGTAAAAATGATCTAGTTTTGACTTTTTGCATTATTGACACTAGTAACCTTAATCTTTAAAGTTGTTTGTACAATGACTTGGATAGGGAAAATATAATTCAAATTATTAAGCATGATACTCTTTGTACATAGGTTTGAAAGGCTGTGCATATCATTTTATATGTATACATTACATAAATTAGGGTTTGATAACAAACGTTTACTTTTAAAGCTTGATTTTGATATAAGTTTTTAAATAGTACCTTAAAATGAATTAAGCGTCTGGTAGAAAAAGAGATTACGATATAGACTTGACATATAGGATGGTTTACATGATATAAACATAGATATAGATTAGGAATTGGTAGAGGTTGCGTGAGCTCGAGTTTACTTTATAGAGATGCAAGTATTCATGTTGCCAAAATGAGAGAAATAAGAATTTCCCTGTAAGAGGTGATATATAAATAAATAATATAGTATAAATAAAAATATAATATTTATATAATATTATAATAGAAGGATAAATTTACAACCAGTTGCATCTAATTTAATAGATGGGATAATTGCATTGACTAAATTGATGAAAATTACGGTTGTTATATTCTAGATATCTAGATCACTCAAGGGCAACAACATCTACAATCACAAAACTCATAACCGAGAATAACCATAATCTTCCATAACCATAATAGTAATAATAATAATAATTAGGGGGTGATACACATAACAACAAAATTCTCCATAATACAATCTTCGGCTTTCCAAGACCGTCCGTCCCATCACAATTGGTGTCTAAACCTCTATATACAAAGAATTCTAACATATCTGAATTAACTGGCACTAGCAGTTTAGTGAACTATACAAAATGGTCATAATCCAACAAAATCAAAATAAACAACCAATAGGACTACTAAGGTCCCGGTGGTCTCATCTCTATGTCAGCGAGGCGTCTGTCCAATCCAAGTATGCACTGCATCGAAGTACTCTTGCGACTACTCATCCCGGCTACCAAGGTCTGTAGCTACTGAATCTGCTCATCTCTATGTTGTACGGCCTGCTGACTCAATCCCGCAATCGTCTCATCCCTCTGGGTCGCAGCCAACTGACACTGCAGCGCACATGAGCCCCACCTGCTCTAAGGTCCGCTCAACGCACCTTGCCATCTGATATCCATAACCTTACATGTCCCTCTACAACATAAACCCTAAGATGAATCTCCCCGATAGCAATGCTATTAGTCACCTCAGCATCGCTCACATTGATCACTTTCTTCACTAGCAGCCCGAGCATGAACCAGTAATGGCTCCAGATAACCTATGCAGGCACATAAAACCTCGATATACTGACAGGAGGCAACATGAACTCCAATGTGCTAAGAGGGTAAGAGAATGTCCCTCAACCAGCAGCGGTAGATGAACCTCCTACCTCGTAAGTACTCGGTGGGGGCAATAACTGCATCGGGAGGTGGTGTGACGGGTGCTATCAACCACTCCTCGTCCATCTCCCAAACCTCCTCATCTCCCTCGGGTCCCTCAGAGTCATCATCACCAGGGTCGTCGTCATCACCAAATAGTACCGCTAGGTCCTCCTCCATGTCTATCACTGGGGCGACCATCTGCTCCTCTACCTCAACTATCGGCTCCGCTATCTTGTCGATCTCTGGGTCAACCAGCGACTTATCTACCTCACCTCCTAGAGGCTCGCCTATCTTGCCTAGCTCTCCTAACAATGGCACATCTGCCTCAATCCACCCGTTTATGTTGTTTTGGGTTACCGGCATAACTTGGCAGCGATCCAGGCTCAAAGAAGTCATACACATGTTGTGGCTTCGGCTCATTCATCGGGAAATCGAAAACACGGTCAGGTGACAAGGGTTCGCCCATGATACTACATAGAAAAGAAATACTTATATTAGTAATAATCATATACATATTTTTATCGTATGTGAAATTAGGATGGTTTCATTATATCGCATTAAATGCTTTAAATGCTTTAAGAAATTAAACTCTTCGCGAGGTGCGAATACCGAGTTATATATATATATAACCATACATCATAGAACGGATGCCGTATATCTCTACATTATATATAACAGGAGACATATATAACATGAGGCATTTGACAATTTTTAATTCACGTCATAATGCCACATCATCATGGATGCCATGTCATCATTATATATATACAAAAATAACAACTAAATTTGGTAAATATATTGATAATTCTAACCAAAAGAAAAACATAATAATATCTTTTATTCATCATCCTATATTCATCAATAAACCCTAATATTATTCATTCGTATTCACCATTCGCGCACGCCATATAAATATCCGGCTTCTTTTTTGGATTAATTAAAGGTATGTGTTACTGATTATGTAATGGTGATAAATATGTGCAGTTATTGTGATTGTTTTAAATCTGGATTATACTGTTGCCACTACTTCAAAAAGTACTTTTGAGACCCGTTCACAAGCAAATCGAGACCGGTTTATGGTTCGGTCTATATGAGGGGGGCTCTCCATGTGA
>BQNB010129787.1:0-15514 GCA_026074375.1 Tanacetum coccineum | reverse complement strand
CAGTCTACGCGATTTAGCTTAACGATTAAAATTAAAAGTGAACGCGTACGAGAAAAAAAATAAATAGTGAAATTAAATAATATTGTAAATGACCTGAAAATATGGAATGTTACATAAGCCCTAGACACAAACAATCCTGTCACGATTAACGCATCCGCATAAAGCATCCTATAGTCTAATTATAATCTATCATAGGGAATTAAAACAGTGGTGATCCTATCAAGACCCTAGACCATCGGGACTTTACCCACTTATTGCTTGATGTTGAATCATACGCCGGTAGTCCACCACCAAAATCAATTACCAATTAACTAAGAACAATACTGGTTGAATAATTATCGGGTCACCTGCCGGTCCAACTAAGCTCATAGTCAAAAGGTAAAAGACAAGGTGTCATTTATGATCCTATTGGTCTGGGCATTTAAAACACAACATGGAGAGCTATCCCGGCATCTAGGTTACTGGTTAGGTCTCCCTAGACCTAGTTGAATGATAGGTCGCATGTACAAGCACATATACAAGTATAAGGTGATAAACATAATTAAACAACAACGATAAATTAAGCAAATCCAAATTAAATCAAACCAAACATTATAACCTTCATTAAAATGGCTAATACCTGAGAGTATTAACCCACAATCATGGTCATTATTACAAACATAATCAAAAGATTAAGAAAATCAAAGGATTAAGAATGTAGAAATTACACGATGTCTTCTATGGGATTAGGTTTGATGCTCGACCTTGGTTGCTCTTCTTGGCCTTGGAAATTCGTCTTCAGAAGTATAATATATAGAGAGAATGTTTTTGCACACTGAACTTCATTTTTTGAATCCAGTATTTATAGTGTCTGAAAATCTATGGATACACCGTATCGAGATAAGTGGATACGGTGTATAGGGTTAATTTCTCTTGAAGTCCGCGATAAGATCAAATCAACTAGTATAATTACCCTCAATCATATTTAATGCGTATTTTGACTGAGGTAACAGCTGTGTATATGACGTATAGAGAAGCAGTGGATACGTCATATAGGGAATTGATAAGAACGCAATTTTTGTGATGAGCTGGCGCAGATACGCCGTATCTTCCTTGTTGGATACGGCATATTGTTGCAGTTTTGGTACTTTCTTCAAATGTCTTTGTTTTAGTTCCGGAATTGCGCCTTTTTGCTTCTTCTTCACAAGTGACTTCATAATTACTGCAATATAAAACTTTAAGCAATTAAGTACCAATATCTTGCAATAATTAAACAAAAGTGGGTAAAACATGTAGGATAAATGATAGGAAAATGTGACGTTATTTGTTGTTATCAAATATCTCCCCACTTTAATCCTACTTATCCTCAAGTAGACTTTAGAAAGATTTTTGAAAGTGTATCCCAACCGAGGTTAAGGACTTTTCCGTTAATCATTTTTCTTCGTTCTAAACCACCTGTACAAAACCAAGCTCCTCATGAAATATGGAAATGAAAATTCACTCAGATCACTCAACTAATCTAGGGTGTATCTTTTTTGGTACGCGCATAAGCTCAGTCGTGATTAGCTTCGTATCATAGGCTTAGCAAGGATACACATCTCCACCTTTAAAGCTAAGGAGTAACAAGTCAAAAGGTAAATTAGGTTTTTATTCAAAGGCTCGGGTTTAATCATTCTCATTGAAATGAAGAATGATATAGGGTGTGGAGCTTCTGACTTTAACCAATGGTCGTCGTCCAACAAAGCAGCTAAGACATGCATACACACCCGAATCCACAGGAAAGACACACACGCTCAATCACATCCTTATTCGAGTGGATCCTACGGTTACTTATCAGGAAAGGGAAGTGAAATGGTTGTTAAATAAAAATCACAAAATAAATAGATTAAAGCCAACAAATAGGGTGCAGTTGCTAGTAACTTTCCAGACCGTCCCATGATGAAGACTCAAAAATATATACATACGTCTCCATCATATGACAATGACAACCTAAGTTGACTTTCTCATAACGGTCAACTTCCCTTACATCCCTGAACTTTACATACTTTTGCAAATAAGTGGTGATATCGGCCACTTTTACAAAATTTTACATCATCGATCCTTTCGAATAATTTCTTTAGTATAAGCTTAATGAATCAACTATCATACATCATACATCTTTTTTTTGGCTAACAATACATCATAAATCTCGGTGTAATTCACTGTGTTCACTATCATCATCTATCCGGTTGATTTTTTCTTTAAACTTTTTCTTCTTCGGACATAATACATAATTGCGAAGGTAGCAAAATACACAAGCTAAAAAAACATCCCATTGCATTGTGCAATTTTCCCGACCATTACAGACAGAGAAATTTTCACTTTGACATAGGAACTACATAACTTTACATAAAAGCAACTAGCAACATCGATCAAAATAGGCTTTAATCTACACGGTAGGCTAAGGTGTAAAGGTGAAACGAAACAATATATTTTTTATTGGTGAGGAAAAAGAAAGGAATGGCTCAGCAGGTTGTTCTAGGGGTATCATACTCTAAAAATGAGAGTAAGCAAAAAGGTTACACGGGGGTTAACTAACCAATGTAGTCAGTTAATAATACGACATGTAAAGGCTGTTTAGTTTAATCCTAGAAATTTACCAGTCAAGCATGTTACTCCATCTAAATCCATATTACTTATTATTGAGGTCTCGAGTAATATACCAAGCCAAGTTCTAAAGTCCACTACATCACCGGCACACACATATTTTTGTGGAATTTTAGTAAGAAATTGGAAACAGATAGGCTTAATTCTCACAATAGACAATAAGGGTTATAGTGCGCTAGGTAATGTAACTAGTGATTTTTCACAAAAAAGTCATGCTAAATTTTTTAAAATTTTATCCATTTTTAGGCATATTTGCATTTTATTTGTGAAAATGAGGACAAGTACGTTCTAATTCTCCATCCCCCCACTTAAATTATACAACGTCCTCGTTGTATAGACAAACAATTAAATAATATGGGAAAAGAATTAAAACGATGAAACTTCCCTGATTGTTTGCTCCGAATGGTTCTCCTTTTTGAGTGTTTGCACAAAAAGAGTGTTGACGGGGCATTTGAATGCCTAGCAGAAGTCAACACGGGGTATTTTCAGACTTATACTTTAAAGTTGGTTTCGTTTACCGCAAGGTCCTGCATAAAAGTTAGAAGACGTTCGTGCAATTCGTGCTTTCGCTAACCTAAAATACAAGCAAACAATTAAACACACAACTGTACATTGTTATCATTGTCGTTGATTTCTGATTGAGTTTCGTCAAATAGATCATTAAAGCGTGAAATAATCTCTTCTTCATACTCAGACAACGATGTTTCGTTAGTGATATTAAATTCATCGGTACTAGTAGTACTAATGAGGGTCTTATTCCCAAGATCTGATTTAGATGTCAGGCCATCATTATAAACAATGGTTGGAAATTCGTTTTCGATGTCATTAAAGTAATCTAAATCATGATCGATCGTAGTGTTGGGTGACGAAGCTATATTGTTATCATCATTTTCTGAAATTGTTTTCAAATCATTTACAGAAATTATTTTATACTAAAATGAGTTTTCATCAAAAATTGCCGTGTAGTCTTCATCATCAGATTCGTCACATGATATTCTGAAATCTAGCTCACTATCGTTAGGAGGACTTGCAGTGGGTTCACATGGGGATGTTGTGTCGGATGCGTTGAAGACTATGGCTGGGAATTTAGTCTCAAAATCTTCTTCATCGTCATCGTATTCACTAATTACCCCTGTTTGCTCAGAATTGAGTAAGTCACTATTTATTTCCCCGAAGACGATGGCTGGAAATTCTTCTTCAAAATTTGAGAAGCGTTCCTCCTCATAATAATGTTCCGTCATACCAAATTTGGCAGTTTTCCAATCGAAAACCAAACCACTTCTTTGAGCTTTCTCTTCTTCAATTCTGATGTATTCCTCTATGGTAATGCTGGTGTCATCCATCATTTCCTGAGACAGATTTGCTAAAGAGAAACGTAAAATTGACAGATACGCCGTATTCAGAGGGCTAAATATGCCGTATTTAATACACAGTAAAATACTAATTGAAATGCGATGAATTAAAGCAAACAATTTAATTACAGATAATTACAACAGAATTTAAATAACTAAATCAAACAATTAGCAGTTAGATATTAGAATTAACAATTATACACTAAACAAGTTAGAAATTAGAAACACTAAAAGAATAAAGATTAAACTAATCACTCCTCGGCAACGGCGCTATAAACCTTGATGTGTCTTGTCGTGTAGGTATTTTTATTTATCAAAGTTTTACATTTATATTTAGCCGACTAACCTAAAGACAACACTTTAACGGGCAGGGTACCCTGTCAAGATGTAGCTTCGCGGTAAGTAGAGTGTCAAACACTAAGAGTGAGAGTTAACCAAATTTCCAATTAGTATTCATTCTATTTTGGATTAGTCTAATTACTGGTTAAACCTATGCTATATACGGTGTCTAATAAGATAAGGGGGTTTTCGGCCTGAGAGATTGGCACAGGTTTTATGGTGACAATAAACAAATCAAAACACAAAATACTCTAAAGCAAATAACACAAAGCAAAAGAACGGTACAATCCAAATATAAGAAAACTATATTAACTAAATTAAATCTGATTACATGCAGGTCTAATTAAATAGTGCAATGGCTTGCTAATCTCGAGGCGGCATGTCATTTTTAAGACTTAGGCGGTACTTTTTCCTAAGACCTAGACATGAACAATCCTATCATGATTAACGCATCCGCATAAAGCATCCTATAGTCTAATTATAATCAATCATAGGGAATTAAAGCAGTTGTGATCCTGTCAAGACCCTAGCCCATCGGGACTTTACCCACTTATTGCTTGATGTTGAATCATACGCCGGTAGTCCACCACCAAAATCAATTACAAATTAACTAAGAACAATACTGGTTGAACAATTATCGGGTCACTTGTCGGTCCAACTAAGCTCATAGTCAAAAGGTAAAAGACAAGGTGTCATTTGTGATCCTATTGGTCCGGGCATATAAAACACAACATGGAGAGCTATCCCGTCATCCAGGTTACTGGTTAGGTCTCCCTAGACCCAGTTGAATGATAGGTCACAAGTACAAGCACATAAATAAGTATAAGGCGATAAACATAATTAAACAACAACGATAAATTAAGCAAAGCCAAATTAAATCAAACCAAACATTATAACCTTCATTAAAATGGCAATACCCGAGGGTATTAGCCCACAATCCTGGTCATTATTACAAACATAATCAAAAGATTAAGAAAATCAAATGATTAAGAAAGTAGAAATTACACGATGTCTTCTATGGGATTAGCTTTGATGCTCGACCTTGGTTGCTCTTCTTGGCCTTGGAAATTCGTTTTCAGAAGTATAATATATAGAGAGAATGTTTTTGCACAATGAACTTTGTTTTTTGAATCCAGTATTTATAGTGTCTGAAAATCCATGGATACACCGTATCGAGATAAGTGAATATGGCGTATAGGGTTAATTTCCCTTGAAGTCCGCGATAAGATAGAATCAATTTGTATAATTACCCTCAATCATATTTAATGCATATCTTTGACTAAGGTAACAGCTGTGTATACGGCGTATAGAGAAGCAGTGGATACGCCGTATAGGGAATTGATAATAACGCGTTTCTTGTGATGAGCTGGCGCAGATACGCCATATCTTCCTTGTTAGATACGGCGTATTGTTGCAGTTTTGGTACTTTCTTCAAATGTCTTCGTTATAGTTCCGAAATTGCGCCTTTTTGCTTCTTCTTCACAAGTGACTTCATAATTACTGCAATATAAAACTTTAAGCAATTAAGTACCAATATCTTGTAATAATTAAACAAAAGTTGGTAAAACATGTGGGATAAATGATAGGAAAATGTGACGTTATTTGATGTTATTAGTTACGTGATGGAGCGTACGAGAATTCTCGAATCTACAAGGAAAGAACTAAGAAATGGCATGACTCTAGGCTCTGTGGGTAAAAAGACTTTAAAATGGAGACAATGTCTTGTTGTTTAACTCTCGCTTAAAGTTACATCCAAGGAAGCTCAAGTAAAAATGGTCCGGTCCTTTCATAGTAAAAATCATGTATCCTTATGGAGCTGTGGAAATCACCGATAAAAATGGTTCTAGCTTCAAAGTCAATGGGAAAAGATTAAAGAAATATTATGATGGAAGTTTCAACACAAAAGACAACGAGTTCGTAGAACTCGATGGATGAAGCTGAGAAAAGAAAAAGTCTAACTTAAAGACTGGCTAAAAGAAAAGTGCTTACCGGGAGACAACCCGGCTATTTTTAATTGTTTGTCATTTATTTTAAATTGTTTGCCGAGTCTGTCTTCCAAGACATTCCATACGGCATATCAAACCCCAATGGATACGACATATGGACATGTCTGGACGTTATCCGTCTTTAATTTCTGCATTTAAATTCCTGCAAATGTTAAAACATTTGGTTTTACAGGATGCAATACAGCGTGTCCTTTGGTTTGGGATACGGCATACTGACTACATATACAATATGTGTGTTTATTTTTCTGCATTGTAAACGTTGTAAAACTGAGATAGGAGTTGCACATTTTGTCTTCTAAACTTTTATGCAGGATCTTGCTGTAACAAAATTGACGAATTGGTGATGGTATACTTTGAAAAACACATGTGTTGAACTCGTACGAGCATTCTGATGCCTCTTCAACACTATTTTGCTCAAGAAATCAAATTGGAGAATCATCCCGAGGAAAATATGAGGGGATTTCCTTGTTCTGATTCTATTTCCCATTTTCTTTAATTGTTTTATCTATACAACAAGGACGTTGTTTAATTTAAGTAGGAGGATGGAGAATAAGAACGTCTGCTTGTCCTTCTTTTTAGAAATAATATGCAATATGTTTAAAGTATGCCACATTTAAAAAAAAATTAGCATAACTTTTTTAAAAATTACTAGTTAAATGACCTCGCGTACAATAACCCTTAATGTCAAATTGTGAGAATTAAGCCTATTTTGTTTCCAAACATTTACCAAAAATTCCACAAAATTATAAGTGTGCTAGTGATGTAGTAGACTTTATAACTTGGCTTGGTATATCACTCGAGACCATAATAATGAGTACTATGGACTTAGATGGAGTAACATGTTTAACTGGTAAATTTCTAGGAATACACCAAAAAACCTATATGTTGTGATATTAACTAACTACACTGGTTAGTTAACCCTTGTGTAACCCTTTGCTTACTCTTACTATATGAGTAAGATCCCCTAGAAAAACTTGTTGAGCCATTCTTGTCTTTTTCAAACCAAATGTTTATTTCGTTACACCTTAGCCTACCCTGTAGATTAAGCCTATTAATCGAAGTTGCTAATTGCTTTTGTGTAAAGTTTTGTAGTTCCTGTGTCAAAGTGAGATTTTCTATCAATGGTTAGGTCGAGAAATTGCACAATACATGGGAATGTAAAAGTATGTAGCTTGTGATATAATATATGATTACTTGTTTCATCTTATTTAGTTTCATATACTCTCTGCTTCCTATATGTGATCTTGTTATTTGAGATGCCATGATACTTGTGTGTATTTGTCGTCTTTATGTTTTTGCACAATAGGGCTTATGCTAGTATTTAAATCTACACATTTCTCTTTTGTTTGAAATAATGGAAAAAATTGTGACTTGTAATACATATCATTAAATGTACAAGTTACTCGTAATCATATTTCGTCTCAACATATATCAACATCTATCGACGTCTTGAGTCCTCATATGTTACAACACAGGTTCGTACATGTTTGTTATATGGCATTATGATCAAATCCTTAACAAACCATTTTTTACGTGCACTTTGCATTTTCTTAAGAAGTAACTAGCACACTTTTAGAAAGATTAATATAGTTTCATTTTTACATTTTATTCATTTAATTATATTTAAAATAAAGTTGACTTTTTGATTTGTCACTTCAAGTATCATGTAAATCTATACAAAATATCTTGAAGATTTACATTAGATTTAGCAAGATTTGATATCATAAAATCTTACCAAATCTAGATAAAATATTTGAAGATTACATTAGATTTCATAAGATTTTTTATCCTAAAATCCGGATTTGGTTACTGTAGGCCAGTGCCCTTGCTTTTAGCTCGGGGGGGGGGGGGGGGGGGGGGGGGGGGGGGGGGGGGGGGGGGGGGGCTGCACATAATCAATAGCACCGATGGAACCGGGCTACAGTGCCAGAAGTTGCCTAGAAATAGCAAAGGCCAAATCTCACCACTTTTTTTTCTTATCTCTTTCACTACATACCTCTCTCTAGTTTTCCAGCCATTTAGATATGTTATGAACACCTTCCAGTAATCATTATTCATTTTTTGCATATGATCATAATGCTCTAACATTCATTTTGTTGCAAGCATACTTTTATGATGATCCACCAAAGCAAGCTTTGAAGATCTTGTCATTTTCATCTACCACCAAGCATACCCATATGTAGATCTTCAATATTGGAGATCTTATCATCTTCATCCAATTGAAGGCTTCCATCAATGGAAGTACATTTAGATTATTTAATTCATACCCTTAGACACAAATGTCTTGTGATCAAATTGTAATCACATCATTATCTTGTATCATCATTTAGATTAGATGTTTATGTGTTTGTGCCGATAAAACACAAGGATAGCGTTTGTGTTAGGTTTTTGGGGTTTGGTTTCTACCACTGTGTTAAGAACGGGTTCTAGGTATCTTCTACATTTGTACCATGAAAGGGTAAGCACTATGGGGTTGGTTCTACCCGGTGTGTAAGAACTCGGTATTTAGCTTTGTACCGGAAAAGGTATAAGCAACATTGTGAAAGGTTTTCTCCGCCGATAAGGGAGCTCGTTGATCTAGTGAAGTAACACTTCGAGTTTGGGTTACAATCGGAGAGTGGGATTCAGGCCAAAGGATCTCCGTGAGCCGAATAACCACAAAATCATCGTGTTCGGTATGCTTTCTCATTACATATCGTCATTTCTTTATGTATTTAGGTATGGGGCATAAGTTTGTAGATTCCTGTTTGAGTTTTTTGTGTTGTATTAATATTCTTCATATTGTCCTAATAGTTGGCAACTACTCCATATTAAGCTCACACGATTTTTCTGATATTTGATACCAAATATTAAGATTATAATCGTAAAGGTGTATTCCCACTCCCCCCCCGACCACGCCCCCCGTCCCACCCCCGCGCCAACCCCCCCCCCCCCCCTCCCTCCACTTCGAGATACGCCCCCCCACCCCCCCCGCCGCACCCTCCGCACCGCCCGCACCCGATCCCCCCCCCTGCAGACACCCCCCCCCCGCCCCCTCCCATCTACCCCCCCCCCCCCCCCCCCCCCCCCCCCCCCCCCACCTCCCACCCCCCGTCGACGCTTGTCCCCCCACCCCCCCAGCACCCCACTTACTCCATCGCACCCTCCTCCCCCACCCATCCCCTCCCCGCCCAACCCCGCCACACCCCAAACCACCCTCACCCCCCTCCCACCCCCGCCCCCCCCCCCTCCACCGCTATCCCCTCCACTCTACGTTTTTTCCCACAAATTGGTATCAGAGCCAGGTTGCACTAGATATTTTTAAAACAAACGGTTTTTAAAACCGAGTACGATCCATGTATCAATCTATCCGAAAAACGGGACTTAATATTGAAAAGTAAAATTATTCTTATAATTCTTGTTTTTGAATATCTATTGTTATACAAGCTTGAAATAATGTCCAAAATTTGTCATAATAAACATACCCTTAAAGCCTACTAATAGTTATACATTTTCTCGTCGGGTCAAAATATGATTTTTTTGAAAAAACGATCAGACCATCCAGTCTTTTTGGGTTTCGACAACAAGCCGGTGTCTATTGTTTAGGAACAAGCACCCGGCTAGCCGGTTCTAAATACAGAAGGTTTTCAAATTTGTTTTTTTTATTTTTTTTGTCACTTCAAAAGGTCATAAAATACAAATCGTAAGTCCGTAAGAGTCGTGCCACCATCGTTTCGAATAGAATTGAGTCTAGTTTTCAAATAAAGTAGTTATAGGTACTACAGATTATAAGTTAATTAAGTACGAAACTACAAATACCAACAAAGTACAAAAATTTTCAAGTTTCGTATAACAATAGAAACACAAACCTTTGAGTCGGGCAATTTTTTGGTTGGCAACCTGTATGAACTTTAATTACATCCTATCCCTTTGAAAATAATAAAGTATTTTGGCCATCAATCAAGCTTGGTATACATCGTCCATAACTCAAGTAAAGGCAAAAATTAATTTTTTGTATGATATGTTATATGATTAGTCGTTCTAGTTTGCATGGCGCCTATATGATGATTGTATGCTTATCTCTCATTGCATTTGAGCTTGCTTATTTATGAAACATAAATGTCAAACATGTCTTGTATGTTCCTTCGCTTGTATGAAAATTTAGATTCTTAAAAGAAATAATACTGTTTCTAAAGGAGTGTTTGGGTTAACGCCTATATGTGTCAAAAATGTATTTTCATAAATATTTTGTCAACTCATATTAGTCATGATATGATTATAATGTGTGATATGATATATGATTACTTGTTTCATCTTATTTAGTTTCATATACTCTATACTTCCTATATGTGATCTTGTTATTTGAGATGCCATGATACTTGTGTGTATTTGTCGTCTTTATGTTTTTGCACAATAGGGCTTATGCTAGATCTCGTATACCTCAAATAGGCATATATCCCTTCCTTTGAATTTGCTTTGTCATCTTCTCGCATCATCTCAATTCTTTTACAAAATCTTGAGAATAAGACCAAGTATGCTAGTAGAATGTCTACTTGTTTTCCTTGTTTACATATTGTGTTTTTGTTTGCTTGTTTTTGATTCATAAGTTCTTGTTTGCCATGCTAGTTGCTCTTTTGTTTATCTATTCCATGTTTTCGCCTAATGAATAGTATCCTAGGCATCGTACATCTTTTGTAGGCATACCTATATTTCTTTGTGTTTAATATATCAACTCTTGCATAACCTTAATATCATAGGAATTAAGTAAGTTAGTTAAGTATTTATCTTATGCTCATGAAAGTGGGATTGGTAACTTGAATGTTTCATCCGAAATACTCAAGCAAAGATGAAATGTAATGATGTCTAGTTTTAAGTTTTAAAAGTATTTTTCAAAACAGATCAAAGTAATAAATTATTGTTTTGATTAATACGGGTCAACACTAGTGTTTGGCAAAACCCATAAAGAATGATTCCGCACTTCATATTGACCAAGTGTGTCTTCGATATTTAAGCATTTATTTTAAGAATAAATTCCGAAAGCTCTTGTTAATTACTCTTTCACATATAACTTATAAATACCAAGTACTATATTACTAGGGAATTTCATAATCATATGAGGCCTCTCCGGGGTGTCGTATCAACGAGTTGTGGATTTATGATTTAAAGTGTCCTGGCTCCTCATACGTTCACTACATGACCTCTAGATTACGATAGCCCGAACGATAGTATGATGACCCATTCAAAATTGTTTTATGAAAATATGGTCTCAATGGATTTGTAAAATATTTTTCTCAACTTGTTAACAAAAGGTCAATTTTTGATCATGGCGTTTCCGCCTAAGGTTTTAAACATTCTTAGTCTTCCAAAAAAAAGAAAAAAAGGGGGGAACGTTTCAAATATACTTCATTAAAATTATCTACACAGTTTCATTTCATCTTGTCAATCCTCTATAACTACTAGTTCACGATCTTGCTCTCCATCTCCTAAACATCACTAATGATATGCTTTTTATACTAGTTGTAAATATGACCATTCCTTTGTTAATTTATCGTAACAACATGCTTTGCATACTCATGTTTGTTTAATTATTTGCTTTGTCATTATCTCAGTAATTAGGTAACAATTTGATTAATTAAAAAATGCATAAACCATAGAGAGGTTTTATTTCATTTTTTTCTGTTTCTAGATGTCAAGGAATAAACATGATTTACATGATGCTTGCATTAGAAGTAATTGTGTCTCTTATATGATGTCTTGTATAATCTCATTTTTTTTCATTTTAATACATGGTGATTTTTGATATGAATATGTCTAGGCTTGATAGTTCTTATTCCTTGTTGGCATTCCTTTAATTTATTCGTATGGCATTCTAGTTTATGCATGCTCAATCATAGTTTACATGATATTCTCATGTTTCTCCTTATATGTCAATGTTACATGATTTATTTGCTACTTCTGCACTCATATTATGTCAAAGCAATTTTTTTATATACTTGTAGAAGTTTAGGATCTTCTTTTTGAAACCTTATTTTTTTAATTAAGAACCAAAATCGACAAACAAGCGAATGAACAATACAACAAGGTTGATGCTTATTTTTGACAAATGAACGAACTCAAATGCAATATTTAACACCCTTAAAAAGCGAGTCGCAGCGGAATGTACGTCCGAGGGCGTTACTTCATAATAGCATTGCACAAGATATAAGAACGACCTCTAATTGAGTCGTTTAAAAATGATACATTGGATTCAATAAAATACTTGATACAAAAGCACCCTGCTTTAACTTGTTCATCCTTAAAAACATGAAGATTTTACTTCATAATAGACATCCCCAAATGCAATGCACTTGAATCTTTATAGACCTGATTTCCAAAAATATAGACCACCAATGTATCCTGGTACCTCGTACCTTATTAACCTGAGAAAAACATGCTTAAAACGGTCAACATAAAGTTGGTGATTTCATAGGTTAGTAAATTATAATATGCAGGACCGCAAGACTTTCCCCGTGATAAAGCAACAGATGCAGACGTCACAAAATCTGATTACATTTTCCTAAGCTCATGACACTGAAGCTCGACGATTATATTCGCAATAATAAATATTGCTATTCCGCCCCGATCAGATGTTTAACCCGAAACATCCCAAATCTGACATGCTAACATTCATTCCTGGTGATAGCTAGTCACCCGAACGGGGAGGTCAATCCCAAATAGATCTATTCATAACATTCGCGCTCACATAATGGGCTCAACTTGGGTTATCGCTACTTAGGCAAACATGTAATTAATATAAAATATACACTTGCGACCAATTTATAAAACAAAGCATGTTTCCACCCCAAAGTTATAAATCATTGAAATTGTAAAAACGTAGGGCTATGAACTCACATTATCCTTTAAAAGCAATCACATTGTTATAAGATATCCGAGTAAAGAAAGAGTTTGTAGACAAGCATGTATCCCCCTCGTGGGTTTATAAAACATTCAAAAGATTGAAAAGTAAGGCTATGAAACTCACATTGATGATGAAGAACGATTTGCAGAACTGCACATATTAAGCACAGCATAACGGAAGAATCGAAACGGCTCGATCAAGAAGTTGCAACAAATCTTAACGGCTAAGTCCCACTAACCTAGGATAATGTACTTGGGTTTCCTGATGAATGGTTATGTCAACGCAACACGTTGATAAAAGATTTAGATTTAAAGTTGTAATATCTTGGTGGTTGGTTAAATAAATAAATTGAAAAGTGAACGCAAAGTACGTAATATATTCTTTATATATATTACATATGAAAAATAAACCCTTATATAATTCATACCGTGAATTATAAAACAAAGACAACAATCCAAAGATTACTGAAAAGTATATAAAACCTTGCAGGTATTATATAATCAGTGTGAGTAGTTAATTAAACCAATTAGTTTGACACCACTTTAATTAATAAAAAGACTTTGAATAAAAGTAGACACATGTCTTAACGTTACGAATTAAACAACCGATGTTTGTAACAGTTTATAACCATTATAAAATATAAAGTAATATTTTATAAATTATATTTCGTTTCTTCGAAGGGTCGTGTCTAAAACAGTCTGTCTCATTATAACAGTATAGTTTTTGTTCGTGGTCGGATTATCGTATAGTTATATTTTTGTATATTTTTAAAATATAACTTAGTGTCTTTTACCGAGTTAAAATAATAAAAGTTTTAGTAAAACATTTACTAAATATAGAAATTTTATATAAATTTCGCCATGGCCTTTTCGTTTATAAAACGATCCCAATATTCTCAAAACCCAATATTTTCCCTTAATCAATATATATTGCAATTATACTCGCGTTTCAATATTCCAACCTAACAAAATAATATATAATATATAATATGTATATATGTTATTATATCTCAACCTAACAAAATAATATATATCATATTTATTTAACCATTTAACCACCATTATTTATCCGGTTTTAATATATCTTTAAAACCTTACGATATATAATTGTCGTTTTGTATTTACTAGTCAATTTCATAAACCAAACGGACCCTTGTTGTTTCGCTAAACCAAACGCTCCCTATGCCGAATCTGCCCAACCAAACACCCCTTTATTTCAAAAATCTACCCAACCAAACGCACCCTAATTCCATTTATGTTAATCCAAACACCACCCTTACGGTTTTCTGCTATCCCAAACACACCCTATCTGTTTTATCTAAAACCAAACACATCCTTTGGCAGTCCAACAGCCAAACGCACCCTTATGTTTTTTGTTTCAGCCAAACGCACCCTTGTTGGTGATTCTGACAACCCAACGCACCATGGCTGTTATAACCTAAACTAAACATGCCTTTGTCGTGTTTATATCAAAACAAATGCACCCTTTTTGGTATTACAACGAAAACCAAATGCACCCCTTTTGTGTGAACATGAAAACCAACGCACCCTTTGTTGGTGGTGATTGCCAAACGCACCATTGTGGTGGTGGCAGTCAACCAACCCGCACCCTCTTCGATGTCGTGTACCCACAACCCAACCACACCCTTCTTGCGGTGCCAAACCCGAAAACAACCACCCCTTGTTGGTGGTTAACAAAACCATACGCAACCTAATTGTACTTAAACAAACCCAACGCAACCCCTGTTGGTGGTTATTGTTGGGAATTATAGATTTGATGAGACAAAAGAACAAAAGAATGAAACAAGAAGGACTTAATCGACAGATTGGGAAGTTACAAGATGTAACTTAAAGAAGGACTTAATGATTGGGAAGTTACAAGATGTAACTTAATGATGGACTTAATGATAATTAATAGCATTAATGTGTTTGATTAGAATTCTTTGTAACGTCTTATGCTCTCTCCTTATATAAAGAGACATAGACTCATAGGTTTTAATATCCATCATACATAGAACTCTCCCAATGAGAGTCTAGTTAGTTAGTTAGTTAGTACACCATAATTAGTTGGTGTAGCCCCATGTTATAGGTTGGGGTAAATAGGAATCGTTTGAATGAAAAACCTTGTTTGATAATATTGCTTTCTTATTATTCCGCTGCGTGTTCAATATTATCTGTAAAACGATCCTAGATGGGCTAAACGATTTTCAACATGTGGTATCAGATGGGCTAGATGGGCTCTGATACCACTTGTAGGATCGTTATTCCTTAATGAAACACTGATATACTGTCAACTATGCGGAATCTAGTTGGCAG
>BQNB010129786.1:0-17365 GCA_026074375.1 Tanacetum coccineum | reverse complement strand
AAAGTTGATATTTTGATTATTTATGGATAATAAATGTCTCAGTTCGATGTTACTTGGAAAGCAAAATGGTACTTGTTATATGACATATTGTTGGTGGCATGCTGACGTAGCTCTAGAATACAAATACTTCTATTTACTTACGGTCTGTTTTTGATTTTTTTAAAAATAAAATATAGATAAAGAATATAGTGCAAATTACTATATATATCATTTGAGATGTCACAAAACACTGTTCATCCTAAGCACTATAGCTACAGTGCCAACTACAGTACCGTGATGTTGGGCTCCCACTTTGGCCCAGTTTTTTGGGCCTCAACTTTGGCCGGTCCTTTGTTTTTAAAAAAAAGAAAAAACGGTTCACACAAAAATATGAATATATCATTTGAGATGTCACAAAACACTGTTCATCATAAGCACTGTAGCTACAGTGCCAGCTACAATCCGTGATGTTGGGCTCCCACTTTGGCCCAGTTTTTTGGGCCTCAACTTTGGGCCGGTCCAAAAAAAATACCCGCACAAACATTTTCGATACCTAATAACTTTAAACATAAAGCCCAACACATAAACCCATATAAAAAAAACACCAAACTATTAAACATGAGGACGAAAAAATAAATTCGGGGAAAAAAATTTAAAAAAAATAATAATAAAATTTTACCGCTCCGTAATAACGCGCATGCCATAAACTCATATAGGGAAAAAAACAAATTATTAAACATGATACTGAAAAAACAAACCCGGACTATTAAACATGAGACCAAAAAAAACTTTTAAACATTAGGCCAACACACGAGACCCAACACATAAGCCCATATAAGAAAAAAAAATAAACTATTAAACATGAGACCGAAAAAATAAGCCCGCACAAAATAAAAATAAATAATTAATAATAAGGTGATTTTGTTTATTAGTACGCCTAAACAAAATAATATTCGTGCTACATGGTTTAATAGTTTGTCTAATGCTCTACATGATTTTGTTTCGAAGGAAAGGATCGTCTGGGTTGATATTGAGGGGGGTACCATTACATGTTTGGTCGCGTGCTACATTCTGTAAAATTGCTTCTAAATGGGGCGAGGTTTTGGAAATTGAAGAAAGTAAGGACAATTTATTTGCTCGTAAAAGGATCTGTATTAAAACCAAGCAGGAAAATAATATTCTTGAGAATTTCAAGATTATAGTGCAAGGGAAAGTGTTCGTTATTCGTGCTAAAGAATTGTTTGTTTGGACTCCGGAGTTTACTGAGGTTACGGATGAGACGTACTGCTCGGACGATGATTCTGATAAAGGAGATGCGGGTATCATAGGAGGTAAAGGAGTAAACTGTCAGGATCAAGAATTGGACAAGGAAAGTGACGTTGAAGGAGTATCTGATACTGTTTTTGAGGAATTAGAAGAGAATTTGGAAAAAGCTCAGGAGAATTCGGTGAACGATAGGAGTCCTTCTAGGACCTTTCAACATCTATGACTTACTTCAGAAACGTAAAGCTGAGTTGAATCATTCTGATTTGAACTCGAGTTTTTCACCCCCCCGGATTTTACTCCTGATAAGGATCATCAAGGTGAAGTTAACCAGGTAACGAGTAACAAGGATCATATTTCTTCTCCATGTATGTCCAATGGCCTTAGCTCGCGCATCATGGAGGATAAGGCAACAGGTGACTTACATAACTTTCCAGCTGATAGTACGCCTAAACGGGATCTTCATAAAGGAGGATCCATTTTGGAGGTCCTTGATGGCATGATTAAGGTGGGTCAATCTATGGGTTTTTCAATGGGAGGGTGTCTTCAGGATATGGAGAACATTATAGGCTCGCAAGGAGGCACCAAGGGTTTTTAATGAATTGTTTATCATTGAACATCCAAGGCCTCGGATCCAAGGCTAAAAAATCGTGGATCAGGGAGTTAAATAATTATCATAAGGTGAGTTTCTTGTCTATTCAAGAAACTAAAACGGATCATATTTCTGCTATGGAGGCAAAAATTTTATGGGGTAATAGCAATTTTGGTCATATATTCAGCGATGCTAATGGCAACTCAGGGGGTATATTATGCATTTGGGACGTGAATGTTTTTCAGAAAGATCAACATATCCTCTCCGATAATTTTGTCGCTCTTTATGGGACTTGGGTCCCTAAGAAAACCAAACTTCTCATAGTTTTCGTATACGCTCCTCAACCAGCTTCTGATAAGCGTACATTGTGGAATTTTATATCAGGTCTTATTTCTCGCTGGAATGGGGAGTGTTTGATTATGGGTGACTTTAATGAAGTCCGCTTCGAGAGTGAACGGTTGGGTTCGGTTTTTAACGCTCAAGGAGCCAATGAATTTAATAATTTCATCTCG
Organism: Tanacetum coccineum; assembly: GCA_026074375.1. Taxonomy (NCBI): domain Eukaryota; kingdom Viridiplantae; phylum Streptophyta; class Magnoliopsida; order Asterales; family Asteraceae; genus Tanacetum; species Tanacetum coccineum. Next base: position 15,019 of record BQNB010129786.1, on the reverse strand, counting down.
AATGCGGGTCTTGTGGATATTCAGCTCGAAGGTTTTTTGTTCACATGGTCTCATCCCTCGGCAGCTAAAATGAGTAAATTGGATAGGTTTTTGGTTTCGGAAGGCTTGCTCTCTATCTTTCCTCATATGTCAGCGATTTGTCTTGATAAGAATCTTTCGGATCACCGGCCTATTTTGCTTCGTGAGGTGATTACAGATTATGGTGCTACTCCTTTTAGGTTCTATCACTCATGGCTTTCTCTTCAAGGGTTTGATCTCATGGTTGCATCTGCTTGGAATTCTTTTGATCTAAAAGATTCTAATGGTATGGTCCGATTTAAAAAGAAGCTTCAAATGCTTAAACAGGAAATTCGAAACTGGGTTGCTGCTCATAAGTGTAATCAATCAGGTGTGCTAAATGACATTCGTTCAAAACTAAGCGATATTGATAAAATCTTAGATCAAGGAGGGGTCACTGATGAGGTTCTCAGTTCTCGTTTGTCTTTGATGAATCAGTTGCAAGATATCAAATCTAATTTCGTCCGTGACCAAATGCAAAAAGCCAAGATTCAATGGGCCATAGAAGGTGATGAAAACTCTAAGTTTTTTCATGGAATTGTTAATCGTAAACGCGTTCATTTATCTGTTAAAGGCATCATGGTTGATGGAGAATGGGTGGATGAGCCTACTCGTGTTAAAGAAGAATTTCGTTCCCATTTTGCTTCGCGTTTTCAAGATCCGGGTGCAAATCGTAATCGTCTTAATTTCAGTTTTCCTTCTCGTCTTTCCTTGGATCAGATTTCAGAGTTGGAAAAACCGGTTTCGTCAGATGAAATTCGCAAGGCAGTGTGGAGTTGTGGAGAGAATAAATCTCCCGGGCCGGATGGTTTCTCTTTTGAATTTTTCCGAAAATTCTGGGATCTTATCGGACCTGATATGTGTATTGCGGTGGATTGGTTTTTCACGCACAATTCTTTTTCCAGAGGATGTAATGCTTCTTTCATCTCATTGATTCCGAAAGTTCATGACCCTAAGTCCGTTAGCGACTTTAGACCCATTAGCTTAATTGGGAGCCTCTATAAGGTTATAACTAAAATTCTTGCTACGCGGCTATCTTTGGTTATTTCTGATCTCATCTCCGAAGTTCAGACCGCGTTTCTTCCTAATCGCCAGATTCTTGATGGGCCATTTATTATTAATGAGCTGATCTCATGGTGTAGACATAGAAAGCAACAAGCTATGGTGTTCAAAGTCGATTTTGCTAAAGCATATGATTCTATTCGGTGGGATTATTTAGATGATGTCCTCAAATCTTTTGGGTTCGGAGTTAAATGGCGATCTTGGATTGCAGGTAGCCTTTCATCGGGGATGGCATCCATTCTTGTTAATGGAAGTCCAACTTCCGAATTCCAACTTCATTGTGGCTTAAAACAAGGAGATCCTTTGGCTCCATATCTCTTTATTCTTGTCATGGAATCTCTCCATTTATCGGTATCTAGAGCAATTGAGGCAGGATTCTTTTCAGGTATTAAAATTGATCCAAATCTTTCGATTTCTCATCTCTTTTATGCGGATGATGCGGTTTTCATTGGTGAGTGGTCGGAGGGTAATTTACGAGGAATCACGCAAATGCTTCACTGTTTTTCGTTGGTTTCGGGCTTAAAGATTAACCTTCATAAAAGCCAATTGCTAGGAGTGGGTGTAGCAAGTGATCGGATTATAGATGCGGCTGGTTCTATTGGTTGTTCCATCATGAAAGCTCCCTTCAAATATTTAGGGGTCATGGTGGGAGGTAATATGTCTAAGATTAATGCCTGGGATGAAACGGTTGCTAAGGTTAAAAGTCGGCTTTCAAAATGGAAGCTCAATACTCTCTCCATAGGAGGTCGTTTCACTTTACTTAAGTCGGTGTTGGGCTCTACCCCGATTTATTCCATGTCTCTATACAAGGTTCCGAAGTCTGTCTTATGTGAGTTGGAATCTATTCGTCGCAATTTTTTCAATGGTTCCCAAGGTAATGACAAGAAGATTTCATGGGTTAAGTGGTCTAAAGTGCTCGCATCTAAAAGATTTGGAGGGTTAGGAGTTTCTAGCTTTTTTGCGTTAAATCGAGCGCTTCTTTTCAAATGGGTGTGGAGATTTATTTCTCAAGAAAAGTCTTTGTGGTATCGATGCATATCAGCTATGTTTGGTAACAGTATGCAGCCTCGATTTCCATTTCACTTCTCGAATTGGATGGCTATTATTCGGGAAGTCTATGCTTTAAAAAATCAAGGAGTTGATTTTCTTTCTCATTGTAAGCTGCGTGTAGGATCAGGTATGCGTACTCTTTTCTGGAAGGATATTTGGTTAGGCGATACTCCGTTTTGCATGCTTTTTCCTCGTTTGTATGCTTTGGACAATAGTAAGGATTGTACTGTTGCTTCTAAGTTGCAAGGTGTCTTAGCCCATTCTTTTCGCCGTCCTGTTCGGGGAGGTGTTGAAGCTGACCAATTAGATAACATTATGGAGATGGTTCAGTCGAAGGTCATTTCTGATATTGATGATAGATGGATTTGGGATTTGAACGGGGAAGGGGTTTTTAAGGTTAAAGATGCCCGTGACCTTCTGGACGAAGCTCTTTTTCCTAAAGTTAATGTAGCCACGAGATGGATCAAGACTGTTCCTATTAAGGTAAACATTTTTGCTTGAAAAATGTTCCTTGACCGTATCACCACTCGTTCTAATCTGGTCAGACGCGGTGTTATGGTGTCATCTACGCTCTGCTCAGTTTGCAATACTTCAGTTGAAAATTCTTCGCATTTGTTCTTTTGCTGTGATGTGGCCATTTCGGTTTCTCGCCTCATTTGTCGTTGGTGGAACCTGCATTGGTCTCCTTGTGGTTCTTATTCGGAGTGGTTGGAGTGGTTTAAATCTATCCGGTTGGGCTCCAAGTGTAAAGGGATCCTGGAAGGCGTTTTTTACGTGTCTTGGTGGTGTTTGTGGAACTTTCGTAATAATCTCCTCTTTGCTGCTCAAAAGCCTCGTAAAGATGTCTTGTTTGATGATATTGTGTCTCGTTCGTTTACATGGAGTCGTTTTAGAAGTAAACTTACGTTTAGTTGGGATAGTTGGTTACAACATCCATATTTAATTGCTTTGTAATTTCTCTAGCTCCTTGTTAGTTTTTTCAATAAAAGTTGCCGTTCAAAAAAAATAAATAATAATAATAATAATGCCCCGCAACAACACGCGAAAAATTAACGCCCGCAGCAACGCACGGGTAATCTTGCTTGTTGCAATGCAAAAGCAAAAGTGTAAAATCTCATATGAAATTGAAACTGGTCAAAGTACAAATGGGCTTTTAAATCACAACCTGATATTGGGCCTGTCCCAAAAAAGTTCTAACCTTATAACCTATTCTCTAAGGGGGTGTTTGATTCGGATAAATGGGAAGGAATTAATAGCATTTACATTTTAATTTATTTTAAATATTGTGTTTGGTATATATCTTTTATATTTTTATATAATAAAAGAATTACATCATTTCAGAGTTTTCTGTCAAATTGAATCTTATGAATTCTAAAATTGGACCAATCAAAACGCTTAATTTTGCCACGTAGGCAAAATCGTGCGATCTGATTGGTCAATAAAAAGTCAAAATTAAATCAATTTTGTCAAAATTGAAATTTTTTCGTGGAGAAATATGATGGAGAAAAAAACACATAAAAATATATGTGTCAAATTTGTGAAAAAAAAACTTGAAAAAAGAGGAGGTAATTAATAAAATTTTAGTGTTTTTATTTTACAAAATTGTAATAGAGTTAAATTGTAAATTATAATTTCATAAATTTTATATAACTTTAAAAAATAAACAAAAAACTCCCTAAACATAATTCCCCTATCCTTTATATTTTAAAATACAACAAACGTAAACAATTTTTTACTTCCAAACAAATAGTTAAGAGTATATAATCACATCACAAATCTACCCGAAAACTTTTTAGTGACTTTTCATTGGCGGCCTGAAATTATATTGTAAAATCAAATAGAAAAACACCAAAGCACATAAAATATCATAAATAAAGAAAAATTGTTTTCTAGCTATTAATTGATAGGTTCGAAAAAATTGCATTTTTTTCTTTTAGTTTAATATGTACTAAAATTCTAACATTAAAAATTTTCAAATAGTTTTTATTCCATTGACATGTGTGTATGCCTATAAATCATATACAACAATCTAGGCCACTTTTATATCTTAAAAAAGTGTTGGTGTCGGAAAAAATGGGTAAAACTCTTTTTACATTTTTATATGTATTGAAGATTTACGATCGGTAAATCTTTGTTTGACCAAAAGATATTATATGCACAAAACATAATAATTATTTGAGTTTTTTTAGTTTTCTATATTCTATGAATATTGACGTTTTTGATAATTCAACTTGATGCTTTTCAATTCGATTGTGAAGCTAAAATTTTACATGTTTTAACACAAAGTATGACCATTAATCCTAAGTATAGCTGACACACTCATTTAACTATAATCATTAAACATATACAATATCAACTACATGGAGGTCAATGGTTCGAATATAACGAGGAGAAAATTAATCCCCTTGTGGCCTCGGAGGTTCACTTGAGCCGACTTCGGGCTACCTAAAAGGGTAGTTTCGCTAACATAATGTCTAAGCCCCGTGCGTGCACGGGCATTAAAACTAGTAATATGTTAGTGATATTGCCTTGATTTACCACAATGCCTTTTATTTTCCTTCTTTTTTATTATATGATGATCGATGAGACTTACTATATTTATATATATATATTTTATACAACCGGGTTGACCCGGCGGTCCAACCGTAACCCGGTGACCCGGTGACTCGACCGGGTCGATTCAAAACCCGGTTTTCAAAACAGTGGGTAAAATGAAATGCTAGGTGAGTGAAATGAATGAATAAAACAAAAGGACGGGGGTGGTAGCGGTAGGTATGACTTTTACTCAATATTGTGGTGCTTATTTTTTTCACGTGTCTTTTTTTTATGAGCTGACGTGGCCTCTTTAGAATGAAAGTGTTCCTCACTTATATTATAGTGTTATGGAAGTTCAAGCTAGAGTGTCATCAAGTTAATTCAAGTCAAACAACGTGAAACTTAAAACTCAATTCGACCAGATTTAAAAAAAAGCAACCTTAAACGCCATCTACGTTCACTTTCATGTCCTTTCATGGCCTCGTTCTGGGTCTTTAACCGAAACTAGGATCCGTCATGGAAAAGCTGGATTGTATACTACGATAGCTTATAGAGATGGAATTATTGGGTTGTTATGTATAATTAGAAGTTTTATCCTACTGCTTGCACTTTGTCTGCGTGCGTTCCTAAAAGAAATCTGGAGAATGAATCGATTGTGAGGCTACCATAATGTTGTACACGATATCATAAGAGTGCTAGGAACGGTGGAGCCGTTCGGCTCGTGCCGTTCTCAAAAAGTGGTGTCACGTCAGCAAAATGGTAAACGACACCAAAAACTAAACGGCACCACATTTGTTGGGGCATCCGTTGGCACCACATTTCTGGTGCCGTTGGCCAATTTTTATTTTTTTTTATTTTACATAAAATATAATACACACTATATAATTAAAACAAACTTTATAAAACCTAATATAAATGACCAATACTGTGAATGTGTAAAACAACAAGGTTTAAAAAAAATAAAAAAATATTATTTTTTGTATCATCTTCTTCTCAGCCATGAGTGACTTTCTTCTTCCCAAACACACAAACTCAAACACAAACTCACACACACATAAACTCACACTCAAACACAAAAACACACACTCGCACACACTCACACACACATAAACACCCACATAAACACAAACAAAAAAAAAATTGAGAACGGCGTGGGCTGGTATTAACGGCGCGAGCAACGGAGTCGTGCGCCGTTCGTTCGGCTCGCGCCGTTCTTTGGCGCAGGCGAAAAACGCCACCGTTCCCACAGCTCTAAGAGGCAATGATGTTGCTGTACACACTATCCTTTTAGCACCCGAAATCATTCCCCTTATAAAGGGGTACTGGTTTCTTTAACACAACTTATCATCTCTGCAAATTAAATGAATCATCATAATCATGACATTGTTTTCTAGGCCTTCAAGAAAAATCAAACAAATGTTATTGCAGCAAATAAATTATTTCCAGATTTGTTTCCGATAGATTGTTGTCGACTTCTATCAAACACCAACACTTGTAACAGGAAGAAAAAAAAGAAGGATAAAACATGTTTTTGAATTGCATACTCATCTGGTTTGATATGACTTTCTAGTGTACGTGGCGTCAGACTTCTGGACTCGTTGCGAACATTATCATTCATTCTTTTGTTTTTCTAAATATAATATTATATAATTTATTGAGTTATATCTCATTCACAACAAAACCAACCAATCCTTAACATACGACATGTTTGACCGACATAAACACAGACTTTAGCTCTCTAAACCAACAAACCCAAAAACAGACCCTAGCCACTTGACAGAAACCTGCCTCTAAGGATGGATGGTCCATGCTTCACCGTTTAAGCCATGCCTCCACTTGTTGCCGTACGGATTATCTGGAACAAAGCTGGTAAAAGCAGAGTCAGTTACAAAATTATGCATAAAAAAAGGAAGTCAATCCACCACAATGACAATACAAACGGTATTTTCCTTCATATAGGTGGAACATATTTAAAGTAAGAGAAATCTGCACAATATGCTACCCTGTGTTTCCCAAATTTGCTCCCCAACTTCACGAAATGCAGGGCGGCCTCCCAAAACGAAACTTGTGTCGCATCATGCTCCCCTGGCAGGAGCACGAGTGCAATGGAATTCCAATCCCATTGATCGTGCTCCTGGCAGGAGCACGAGTGCAATGAAAGTTTCAAACTGGGGAGGCCACCTGCACTTTCGTGAAGTTGGGGAGTAAGTCTGCAATTTTTGCAAACCACAGGGAGCATATTTGCACTTTGCTAAAAACCGTCAGATATCAAACAGAGAGCATTATTTATTCTCTACCTACTTACTAAAGGTAGGAAGATGGACTACACGCGGGCTAGGCTTGGTAACATGTCAAAATGGGAAACTTCTAGTACGGGTCAGGTTAGGTTGACCCATTAACACTATTTGTCCATTGTTTTTCAAATAATTTCATTCCCGATGAGCGGGAATGATCTGATCGAAATAGATGGACTGCCAACTCAATCATGGACTACTAATGCATTTAAAAAGATAGCAGGCAATTGGGGAGAAACGTTTTTGTAGATGAAGACGCTGATGAAAATATTGCAAATGGAAGGGTATGTATCAAAACAAAAATAAAAACTCACATCATGGATTCGTGTCTGGTTTCTATCAAGGGAGTCAGATACCAGGTTAGAGTTCGTGAGTTTGCAAATTGGGTACCTGATTTTGCTTCACTAGACAACATCTCACAACATGATTATGAATCAGAGGCGTCGGGAAATGATCGGATTACATAGTATAAACGGAGTACAAGAAGAGGGGAGATCAATGATAAGTAGGAGCAAAGGGGTTAGGAAATGAAACGCTCCTGGTAAATTCGGTGGACTCCTTTGTAGAAGGCGGAAAGGAGGAAGGGGGGGGGGGGAAGGGACATCATTGGTGAATCGGTTGATGGGTGGTGCAAGGATTGTATGGGAAAGAAAACTTGGACCGATGATGTTGAAAAAGATATTGAAGGAATGTTCGCTAACAATGTTTATGAGAAATGTGGGGTGGTAAATTAATAATATGTCAAATAATGTGGAAGGTGAGATTCTTGAGGATCATTTTGATGGTGATCGTGGTAATGATACCATTGAAGATAATGCGGATGTTAACCCATCGACTAACGTCTCTTTGGAAGTTAATATCCCAGAAGTTGCAAATGATTCTAGCATTGTGTCTCCATCTACGCCCCCGGGTAATGATCTAAACATTGCTAAAGAGTCTTGTTCTACGTGGCTTGATTATGTTGGTCCTCTAATTACTGACGAGCTAGATTCTGAAAAACGCTGGAGCTATAGAGATCCCAAAGGGAATATTCAAGGGTCGTTCTCTCTCGCGCAATTACATATGTGGAAAGATTATTTTCCAAGCGATTTACAGATTTTGGAGTTATTATGGCAATGTAAAAGGAAAACTATTTCTCTACCACATGATTAAGGACGAACAAAGAATGCCGGTTAGATCTCTTTGCATTTGTGGTACGTTTCAACGGGTGTTCGGCTTCGTCCATGGGAGGTCTTTTTTTTAGGTTTCGCGTTGGGATCTCCCTTCTGATTTCAGTAGCCGTCGGTTTTTTGCGTGTTTGTTTTGTATCGTTAGAACTTATTCTGTTTCTTTTTTCTTTTGTCTGTTGGATCGATTTGCGTGTGACTTTTTCTTGCTAGCTTCTTACTAGCATTTTTTAATAAAATTTCTAATTGCCGTTCAAAAAAAAAATAACTATTCATCTAATTTAAACTCTACATATTTGTTAAACATTTGATACGTAACTAAAAAAATAAAATCCAATTTTTATAAACTATATTTTTATAAGTCTTCCGTTGATACGTTTAAAATGAGCCTAATATTGATATATGTTAATTTAACTATTTTTTATTGATAGTGTCGACTCACACTTTATAACAGTAAAAAATGTTTAGTGCAAAAATTTAGTGTTACACATTGGAGCAACTTTTATTTAATGCAAGTATATGCTATAAAGATGTTTTTTTTACACTATTCTAATGTAATTTTTTAATGCTAACATTAAAAATGCTCTAAAGCCTAAGAGCCAAATTTGCCCCAATTTACTAATTATTGTAAATTGTCCTTAAGCATCCTTAAGTGAGACTTCATAAACATTTGCATAACCTGATTGATTACGACTTGTTGAAGTGTAACCAAACAAGATCGCTAGAACCTTTTGAACTACAACGGAAACAAGTATCGGTTGACATAAAGTCATGACATGCAATTTAGTAATTTAATAACAAAAGACTTTGGTGTCATTTCTAGTGAAGTTGTGCAAGTGGACTCACGTGTTATGCCAGAAAACCTAGAAGGGCCTAGATCTATGTTCATTTTTTGGATATGATACATGAAATCCCACACTATGAGATTTATGGACCACTTCTTTTGGTTAGTTTGCATGGTTCTATCTCAAAACACGAATGCGTACTTTTATTTAGATATTACTAACAAGTCTAGTCTATGAGTATCGAAGGTTACGATGGCCGCAAAATAAAAATATATGAGATCAAGTTCAAACTGATATAAGAGGGGGTAACTATTTTTTTTTTAGCGATATAAATTGTTATAGTGTTAGGTTCTTTGTTAGTATTTGTTTTATAACTCGGCCATTTTTCTCCGCTTTGTTATAATCAGGTCCATAGCCTTACGTCCCGCTGTGTCACGAGGCACCAGTAAAATTTTCACTTTTAGGCTGCCTAATTTTCGTAAAAGATCCTAAAATTTTCAAAATGTACCCTGTCCAAAAGAATTTTGTATCTATTAGTTGATCCGTTAATAGATAAAAAAAGTAGATTTCATTTCTATTAAACTCAACAGTTTCAATTGTAACTGCACTTTTTATTTTTTTCTCTCATACGTACACTTTTTTTTTCACCCGGTCATTTTTAGTTCTACTTTCGTCACTGCCCACAAATGGGTACAAGGAGACTGAAAGTGTGCCATATACACGTTGGTCAACTTGTGATAGTTCGTTAGTAGCAAAAGGCACGGATTCGCATTCTAACTTAGCAATCGATCTATTTCTATCTTATGTAGATGATACAAATGCACTTATGTATATGAACCGTAGAAAAATCCAGAGATACATTAATTAGCCTTTTAGATACATATGTATATAGTTATAGGTGCAATACTTGAGTAGCCTTTTTAGGATGATCTAAAGTGCAACTGTGCTAGTATAGTATCTCCTCAAATTGACAATAGATGGATATATAGATTAGACTTTTAAATCTACAAAGATATAACGTGACGCTTTAAAACAACGTTACCTGAAGTCAATTGACGAGATTAGATCTTTAGAAAGATAACATAAACCATGAGTATTTTACAAGTATAAATATTTGAGTAGATGCAACCAAAACTTAGCATACATTGATTTTTGGTTTTATTAGAAACCGATAAACAACGGAACTACTGAATAGTGCTAGTAAATCAAGCGTTGCAACTCGATCATGGTATGGAATATCAAACTTTCAACATTACTTCATCGCATCTTTAATTTGATTCTATCGTTTTTTTTCAAAGAGGCAAAGATACGAGTAAACAGTATAGCATATGGTAGATATATACGAGTGGGGATATAGGTCAAAATATAACAATAAGTGTGTTTCATCAACCAAAAATTGTGTGTTCAAGCCTAATCAAAGACGTGTCTTATAAAATGAGGCTGGTATTTTTGCAGTTATACTGTTGTTCTACATTTTTATAAGGCTTAAATCTTTATACACATTTTAATAAGGTGCTGTTTTTAATAAGATTTTTTTAGCAAACAAATTTTGAAACTCGTCTCCCTTTACAGAACTCATGCAATCTCCGGAGGGCAGTTTCGGACATTTCAAATGAAATTGAAAAATTCGGAAAGGACTTGCATGTCTTAACCAAAATAGACGACGAAGTTTTTCTAGCCAGTTGTGGATGTTGTGGCCAAAAAGAGGATTGCACAAAAAGCTACATTGCAAGTATTAAGAATGATCATGCAGGATCATGGGTTTGTGGCCTATGTTCGGAAGCTATTAAAGAGTATTTATCGAAGAACCCTGGAAAGGCCATGGAAGAAGCAGTTATTGCTCAAAATGAAATTTGTCAAAACTTCAATATAACAACTAGAATCAACCCAAAGCTCACATTAACTTGGGCAATGAAGGACATAGCAAAGAGAAGCCTACAAAAAAGAATGTTGAGGAATTCCCCGAAGTTGAATATTTATCGAAGCTCTAGTTGCATCTCACGAATTGAACCGGCTACAAAGTAAAATCCATAAATACATCTTCCAGTAGTGATATGTTTAATGAATATTAGTTCCGTGTTTATGAATGTGGTCATGTTGTTGTTCATCAAGAAACCATAAGAGAATACTCGCGCATGCATGCTTAAAACTTTAATGTTCTATACACATTATACGATTAATCCCTTAGTTATTGCAAGCTCCTATTTTTATACAGCCAACAATGTCATAGAGTATGAAGGTCGACTCTGTTTTTGGCACGCAAGTTAGAAATTCGAAACTGGTTTGTACGCTCTTGATTTAAGTTACCTTAATTGGTAATAAAAACCAAAAAAACCGTTAAAAAAAGGGCGAATTTCTGAGGCCCAATTGAAGAACAGAAGAAATATACTTACGGTGCATCGAGATTTCTATGGGACACTCACAGGCCCCGTAACTGCTACCAGATCAAAGATATAGGCATTTTGTGCACGATACATGTTGGGCCAATTCAGAATTCAAAGACATCTGATTAGGATTCAAACCTAAAATAACTTAAGTGTAACATTCACGAAGTTATTTTCAAATTTCTTCATATATAAAGTAGAATAGAAAAATGATATAGTCGGTGAGTAATCACTCCCCTTCATCTTCTTAACATTCAAAGACATTCCGAAGTTACATATTTAATAAAACTAGCATGGTACCCGCGCAATGCGGCGGCGGGTACCATTTGACTATATTTTATGACGAACAAATGTTATCCGATTAAATGTTTTTTTAACAACAACCGTACAAATGAATAATAATTTAAACTAAAATAACTTTAAGCAATAACAATGCAAAGTATTTCATATCCAAATAAACGTAAGATCCAAACGAAAGAAGGGAACATGGTAACATCTTTAAAACATAAGTTAAAATAGACGGGTACCCGCGTGTTGCAGCGGCGGGTTCCCATATAATTAAGTTTTCCGATGAGGGACTGGGCGAGGTTCAAGGCCGGAAGAATGTTGGATGACTAAATCTATTGTGTGTGAAGTATGATTAGTTTGTGTTGTAGCTTTTTGATTCTTTCATAAACCATGAGTTTTTTATATTAAGATTTTATAACTGACATTTTAATGTATATCAATAATTTTTTTCCAGTTTTATATGTTACAAATATTGATATGGTGGTTACACATTTTCTCATTAAATCACTTATTTATCATTAATATAACCGTTACAAGTTTTGAGGTTACATGATGATAAATGAGATGTTACAAAAGGGATTATAATAAGTAATGAAAGCATTACTTGTAACGACTCATACTTTTAATGACACATAAATTTCTAGGCTTTTAGTTATATGTGTGTATTGATTCCATAGTAAACTCAAAATAAATCTTGAAACTTAACTTAACTCAAACTAAAACAAAATAAATCTTGAAACTTAACTCAAACTAAAACTAAAATTCTGAAAACACAACTTGAAACAGTTCATATAATATCAAAAATTCCGGCTACTAAAGCAGTTTCTGGTGGAGGTAAGGGGCGCTAGTGTAGATTTTGGCGACATCGAAGAACTCCAGCAACGACGGCAACAGCAAATCTGCAAAAAAGAATATCAAAATTTTTATAACTCAGATCTATAAAGAAAATATATGCAGATTTATCTAAAAAGGTTAAAAACCCTTCAATACCTCAAAAGCTTACTGATCTATGAAATCGTATATTGAATGCAAGGAGAACAAATTCTGGCAAGAGAGGCTGTGGCGGCAGCAGATCTACAAACATTTTTAGTCAAAGACGTTATAAGAAGAAAGTTCTATAAAAAACCCTTCAAAACTCGAAGAACTAATGAATAATTAATAAACTTACCAAACTCAAAAATTGTTATAAAAGCAGCAGATTCGGTAGTAAGGTTCTGGTTGTGGTGGGTATCATCGTGAGGATTTCAGTGGTGGTGGGTGCCTCAGCGGTGGCCACTGATGGTGGCGAAGGCGGTGGTGTATATAGTTGTGACATGTGCGAGTTTGTGTTTTTAAGGTGAATGGGAGAAAGTTTATGCTTATCAGATTCGGTGTGGAGAGTTTTTATATTGAAATGGGCTGTTACAATTCATATGATTTAAATAAGCTGTTATACTTTTGGGCTGTTACAAATTACAATTAATATAGTTTTATGGGCTGCATTAATATTGTGTGTTATTACAAAATGGGGTGTTACAAAATAGATTTCACATTAAGACACTAAATGTGGAAAACAAGAAGGGGGTTGAATAGTTTGCCGCTTTTTAATTTAATGTAATGTTTGTTTATAAAAAACTTAGATTCGACTTTATGTGAATTCAATATGTTAACAATATGAACAATACAACTATATAACTAAGTGAAAGCAAGATGTAAAGTAAACACACAAAATAAGAGACAAGAATTTATAGTGGTTCGGTCATGAAGCACCTCTTCGTCCTACTCCACTCCCCGAACACCAAACACGAGAGTTTTCTTCACTATGTCAACAAGCTCCCTTTAGGCGGAGAAAACCATACACAACTTAAGCTTACACCAATTTCTGACACTAAGCGAAATGTCGAGTTCTAATCCTAGCTAGAACCAATCTGCCACACCTTTTGTATTTTAAGGACTAAAATACTAACCGCGCTACTTCACTTTACTAAGACACTACCATGATCACACCAATCTAACACTACTTACTATGATCACCACGATCTAACTATACTTTCAATGATCACCACAATCTACCTATTACACACAACTACAATACACACCTTCACAATATACATAAATAATTTACAAGATAATATACTATTGCAACTAGGTTGCAAGAACACACACTAAGCTATAATACTCATCCACTTGATGGTAGGAAGTATTCTTCTCTTGCACTTGAGGATCTAAGCTTGAATCACTTGAAAACAAAAGCTTATGATTAAATGATCAAAGGATTGTAGGTGATGTATGGACTGATTTTGGACTATAAAGAATGAGTGCAAAATGTGAGAAAAACAGTGTGGAACAGTCTAGTATTTATAGGCAAAGCTGGGAGCTTTTTGTCTGGCCGACCCCCTTAGCTCATGTGCAGGCCCCCTTATCACTAAGGGGGCCGCCCAGGCCAAGACGTTCCCTTTTTGTCTTTTCCAGAGGAGGTGTTTTCTGAAACATTTCTAGCCGTTTTTAGATAGAAAATTTGAATTCAAAATATTTATTTTGAATAAAACATTTCTTTTACATGTAAAAAATGTTTTGTAAAAGTTATAAAAATGTTTGTAACATTTTATAAAAAATGTAAGGTTTAATAAAAATTCCTTTGATCATAAAATGCATTAAGCATTTATTTATTCATACCTTTAAGTGATTAAATTTTCGAAATGAAAATTTACTACTAATTACTTGTTTATGTTTAATTTTACATTAAGCGTTATTACATTTTGTGATTATCAAAACGTAGAGAGGTCGAAAACTATTTATAATGTTTTTATGCATTATTTCTATCAACAATCTCCTCTTTTTTGATGATTACAAAATCTAAACTCATTAAATGTAAAAATAATTTTAAGCAAGTATTTGAGTTTTATTTTCATTTCTCCCCCTTTTTGTAGAATCAAAAAGGCTTCGTCAATGAATATGCGTAAAGTCGACGGAATAAACGCTCCCCCTTGATGTGTACTCCCCCTCGTTTGAGGGCACCAAAGAATTGAGCTATGGTAACTTTTCTACAAAAACAAGTTAGAAGAACAACACCAATGTTTCTAACATATAGCAAAGAAAAAGGAAAAATAATCAAATAATTATCAACTAAATGTCAACATATTTGTGCAAACCAACCATCACAAATATATAAAGAGAATAGAAGATATAAAGACTAAAAAGAGCAATTAAGCAAAAGATCATTCATTGAACATAGAAATTTTATATAAAATACAATCATTCAACATGCACTTATCAAACCTAAATATTATGCTTGAAGCACAATAATACATTCTACATGAATAGAAACTACAAATCTCCTTATTTGCCTAGATTGACATAGGAAACCATTGAACTTGCTTGCAAAAGGAGTAGGTTGGACATTTATTAGAAAGCGAGAA
>BQNB010129785.1:0-19057 GCA_026074375.1 Tanacetum coccineum | reverse complement strand
CAATTTTTACTTGTATTGATAAATAAAATATAGTATGTTACGTATCAAAATATAGTTTTCTTGTTGATTTAACTTGTTTGATATAAACATTTTTTTTCTTCTAAGATGATATCTAAATTGATTTTTCTTTTTTATAATAGAATAGTTATTACGGAGTACTAAAATTATTTGTCAATTCAAATTCAGATAATTGCTTCACGTCAAAGTACACTTTTCATCAATCATATATCAACTAGCAAGATATTTGCGCGTTGCATATATCAACTAGCAGGGTACTTGCGCGTTGCAGTAATGGGTACCTTGTAATTAAAATTCAGACGCCAACAAAATAACAATGATGACCTGATTAACCGGAGAAAAATAATAAAAATGATCTCAGTCATCTCAAACATGAATACATATTGGTTGCAGTTTACATAAGGCTTGCATCACTAGTTCAAACCTCATCACACGATCCTTGGCAAAAGCATAATTTGGATCTAAATTCGATCCAACCAAAATCAATTCGATCTCCCACCCAGATCCTCCATTGTCAACCCTAGATCGATTGTTTACTAAATTATGATTTTTGCAAATTGATTCATATCTGCTACTACCATTCTGTTATTAGATCATAGAAAAGCCTGAAATAGTGAGATCTTTCCTTGTGATTGATTTCCTTATCGAGTTATTTTCATGAATCTATGATCAGGATCCATAGGGTGGATTGTTTCAATAAAACTTGTTATTTTTTAAAAACCCTAATAATCATGAACCCTAGATTGATTGTTTACTAAATTCTCTGAGCGCCGATTCCCTCTATTTAAGACGTTTAGCTTTTCTGATCCTATCATGGGTAGTTACAGAACGAAGGAGGACGATGTGGCTAAAATTTCTACATCAGTTTTCATTACGAATTTTCCAGAATCGTTCTCTGCTAAGGAGTTATTTCATTCATGCAAACAATATGGACATGTCGTGGATTCTTTTATTCCTACTAAGAGATCAAAATCTGGTAAGAGGTTTGGTTTTTGTTAGATTCACTAATGTTTTTAACGAGGAGAGATTGGTGAATAACCTATGTATGGTTTGGATTGATCGATATAAATTACACGCTAATATCGCTAGGTTTCATAGACCTCCTGTGAATGGAAGAAAACATTTACCGAAAGATGCTGGTAGGGTTAAGAGCAGTAATACTAATGCGTATATGAATGATAATGTGTCAAAAAATGTTAATGGGATCACTGGTGGGGGTAATACGTATATGAATGTTGTGAAAGGTCAAATGCAACCTAGAAGTGGGGATAGTCAGGCGGTTCCTGCGGTGGTCATGGATGATGAGTGTTTGTTGTCTAGGGATTTATCTAAATCATTGCTGGGAAGGGTGTAAGAGTTTGCATCATTAGCGAACCTCAAGATATCATTAAGCAATGAAGGATTTGTGGACATCAAAGTACAATATATGGGAGAACTATGGGTTATGATGGAATTTGTTACAGAGGAGTCTATTAAACTGTTCCGTGATAATGTGAGCGTTGGTTCATGGTTTTCTCAAATCAAACAAGCTTCCATGGATTTTGTTACTGAAGGCAGAATTGCTTGGGTGGAGATAGAAGGTATCCCGTTTAAGTTGTGGTCGGGCAACACATTCAAACGTATTGCGGCTAAGTGGGGGGAATTATTGGATGTTGATGATCAGGAGGAGATGTGTTTCCATTCGAAACGCTTATGCATTCATACGAAGTCAGGTAGGAATATCTTGGAGGAGTTTAAAATTATTTATCGCGGAAAGGTATTTTGGATTCGTGCTAATGAAACTCCAGGTTGGGTTCCTAACTTTGTGGATGAATCTGAAGATGAAGATCAGAATGACGATGACTTTAAGGATGGTGGATCCAATGTGCACGAAATGGGTAGCTGTGGTGGTGATAGTGATGTGGAGGAGGTTCCGGATACTTTATTTGAGAAGGATGGGCAGGTGAAAAATAACATGAAGGAGGAAGAAGTTATGGATAAACCAGAGGACAAATCGGAAGACCCGTTCATATTTATTCGCTGCTCAATAAAAAAAAAGACATGGTGGGTAATGATAATAACTCGGAATTTAGTATGAAGTATCCTCCTGGCTTCACTCCTAATGAGGGTACTGATGCAGCTTCTATGCATATGGAGGGTGGCAGAAATGACAATGTTGAGAATTTGAATGATTGTAATATGGAAGAGGCTAATGTTATTTTTAGTGGTAATCGATCCACTATGAACTCTAAGGATGATGGTGCAGACTCGGTACGTTCAGGTCTCTTTAAAAAATCTAAGATCCCTCGGACAGGTGGTTCAATTCTGAGCTTACTGGATGAATTGGTGAAAGTAGGGCAAGTTATGGGTTACAATATGGATGGGTGTAAGTCTAATATGGCATAGATTATTACATCACAAGGAGCGGAGGAGGTGTATCGATGAATAGTTTATCCTTGAATATTCAAGGCCTTGCGCAAAAGGCTAAAAAAGACTGGGTTAAGGAGTTGTGTGTTAGGAATAAGGTAAATTTTTTGGCGTTACAAGAAACAAAGATGGAGAACATGGATCTTATATGTGTGAAGACGTGTTGGGGAAATTTGGCTTTTGATTATGTTCATAGTGATTCTGTAGGGAACTCGGGTGGTATTCTATGTGTGTGGGATCCAAATTTCTTTTGTAAGAGTAATGCTACTATTTCGGATTACTTCGTTATGGTTCGAGGTGTGTGGCGTCTAACTGGTCAGGATCTTCTCATGATTGCGGTTTATGCTCCGCATGATTTCAAAGATAAACAGTTGTTGTGGGATTATTTAACTCGTGAGATTGGTAAATAGAAAAGAGAGGTGGTGATTATGGGTGATTTTAATGAGGTTCGATATAAATCGGATAGGTTCGGTTCTATGTTTAATGTTCAAGGCGCAAATATGTTTAACTCGTTCATTACGAATGCGGGATTGGTTGAGGTTTCTTTAGGTGGTAGTTCCTTTACGTGGTGCCACAAGTCCGCAACAAAGATGAGTAAGTTAGATAGATTTCTTGTGTCTAAAAGTTTATTGAGTACTTGGCCGAATATCACTGCTGTTACTTTGGAGCGTTATCTTTCTGATCATCGACCTATTTTACTTCGTGAATCTCATTTTGATTATGGTCCGACTCCGTTTCGATTTTTTCATTACTGGTTTGAAATGGAAGGATTTTCTAAAATTGTGGAAGATGCGTGGAGGGAGTGCCCGCGTGATGAGTCTAATGCGATGATTAACATGATGGGAAAGTTAAAATACCTTAAAACTAAGATTCGGGAATGGAATAAAACGAATATGTTATGTGTGAAAAACGTTAAAGCAAAATACAAGGTCGATCTTGAGGATGTGGAAGCGATTATTGATAATGGTAATGGTAACGAGGAGGTTGTTAATAAAAGAGCGGAGATTGTTAATAATCTTCAAAGTATTGATAAACTACATTCGTTAGAAACGGCACAAAAGGTTAAAGTTAAATGGTCAGTTGAAGGGGATGAGAACTCTAGTTTCTTTCATGGCATGCTTAACAAAAAACGTAATCTTCTTAATATTCGGGGTATCATGATCGATGGAATCTGGATCGATAATCCGAACAGGGTGAAGCGGGAATTTTTTAATCACTTTAGTAAAAGGTTTTGTAAACCTGATCCTAGGCGTGCCCTTATTCAGATGAAATATCAGAAGTGTCTATCATCGGAACAAAGGACGGAGTTGGAGAGTGAGGTGACCAATGATGAAATCAAGAGGGCGGTGTGGGATTGTGGGACGGATAAAGCTCCGGGTCCTGATGGTTTCACTTTCGGTTTCTACCGTCGATTTTGGTACATTATTGAAAGTGATGTGTACGATGCCGTGAAACATTTCTTTACATACGAAGATATTCCTAAAGGATGCAATTCGTCCTTTATTGCGTTGATTCCAAAAATTCCGGGTGCTAATTTGGTTAAAGACTTTAGACCTATTAGTCTTATTGGGAGCTTGTATAAAATCATTGCAAAAATTCTGGCGAATCGTCTTGTTGGTGTTTTGGGTGATATTGTTAATGAGGTGCAATCTGCTTTTATTGCAGATAGGCAGATTTTAGATGGCCCGTTTATTCTTAATGAAGTGCTCCAGTGGTGCAAGGTGAAAAAGAAACAGTCTTTAATTTTCAAGGTAGATTTTGAGAAAGCTTATGATTCGGTTCGGTGGGATTTTTTGGATGACGTTCTAAGTAAGTTTGGTTTTGGAGAAAAGTGGCGTAAGTGGATACAATGTTGCCTTAGGTCTTCGAGAGGATCTATTATAATTAATGGTAGCCCGACGGAGGAGTTCCAATTCTGCAAAGGGCTAAAACAAGGTGATCCGTTATCCCCGTTTTTGTTCATTTTAATCATGGAAAG
Organism: Tanacetum coccineum; assembly: GCA_026074375.1. Lineage (NCBI taxonomy): Eukaryota > Viridiplantae > Streptophyta > Magnoliopsida > Asterales > Asteraceae > Tanacetum > Tanacetum coccineum. The sequence continues at coordinate 14,655 of BQNB010129785.1, read as the reverse complement.
CCTACATTTATCGTTTCAACGGGTGGTGGACGCGGGAATGTTTAAGGGAATTAAATTAGGCGCCTCGGTGAATATTTCTCACATGTTCTACGCGGATGATGCGGTTTTTGTAGGACAGTGGTGTGAGAGTAACATTTCTACTTTAGTGCATGTTCTCGAGTGTTTTTATAGGGCGTCTGGCTTAAGAATTAATATGAGCAAGAGTAAAATTATGGGTGTTTATGTGGATAGTGATAAGGTTAAGAGGGCCGCACTTGGGTGCCTTATTCTTAAACCTCCGTTTTTTATATCTCGGTTTGATAGTGGGTGGCTCTATGTCTCGGGTGCATGCGTGGAATGAGGTTGTTGAACGGGTTAAGAAACGTCTCTCTAAATGGAAGATGAAAACATTGTCAATTGGAGGTAGGCTTACGTTATTAAAGTCGGTTTTAGGATCGATGCCTATTTTCTATATGTCTATATTTAAAGTCCCCTCCCCCCCCCCTCCCCCCCCCCCCTTCCCCCCCCTCCCCCATTCGGTGTGCTTCATACGTTAGAGTCGATCCGTAGCCATTTCTTTAATGGGCATGATTCCAACAGTAAGAAAGCCTCATGGGTTAATTGGAAGAAGGTTTTAGCTCCTAAAGAAAGAGGAGGTCTTGGGTGTATTCAAGGTTTATATGCTTTGAATAGAGGGTTAATGTTCAAATGGGTGTGGAGGTTTTATACGCAAGATTCTTCTTTATGGGCAAGGGTTATTAAGGCAATTCATGAGGATGACGGTAAAATGGGAGTGATCACGAGAGCTGGATCTAAGTCTTGTTGGATGAATATTGTTCACGAAACTAATGCCTTGTTGAATAAAGGTATTGACTTAATTAAGTTTATGCGTATTAAACTTGGGAATGGGCAAATAACCTTCTTTTTCTGGGAGGATTGTGAGTGAAGGTGGCACGCTCAGATAATCGGTATCCGAGTATATATGCTCTTGATCTAGTAATCAATTACTGTTGGGATGAAAGTAGAGCAACGCACGTTTGGCTTTTTCATTTCGTAGTGCTGCGGAGGGGGTGTGGGGAACAAAACAATTCAATGAGGATTGTGATTTTGGTGAAGATGTCCATTTTAAGCTCCCATATATCTGACAGTGGGAAAAAAACTTTTTGGGTAACGTTGGGAGAGTTCGGGAGATTTTTCCGTGGCTTCGGTTAGAAAATTGATTGACGATAAATCGATTCCGGTGGTTGATTATAAAACTCGATGGATTAAATATGTGCCTATTAAGGTGAATGTTCATGCGTGGAAGGTCAAGTCTGATTCGCTGCCAACTAGGTTTAACATATCTCGTCGAGGTATTTATATTGATTCTATCATGTGTGCTATTTGTGATAAGGGGGCGGAGACGTCTAGCCATTTGTTCTTCTCGTGTTGCATGGTCAGACAAGCTGTTCGCCTTATCACTTGCTGGTGGGATGTTCCTTATATGGAGTTCGAATCATACGATGGTTGGTTGGCTTGGCTGGTGAATTTGCGTTTACCGTATAAGAATTAAAATGAAGGCTGGATGGCGTGTTACGTATTGGGTGGAACCTATGGACGTTCTGTAAACAAGACTATTTTCGAGGATAAGAAGGCTCCAGCGATGGCGTTGTTTTGTTGACTGTAGTGAGTAAGTATTATTTTGGTGTCGGTATAGATGTAAAGCGTTGTTTGCTTGGAACGATTGGCTCAAAAATCCGCATCTTATTTCTTTGTAGTTGCTAGCTTCTTGCTAGTTTATTATCAATAAAATAGTTGTTCAAAAAAAAATTCACCAATCAAACATCATATATTTCCACCAAAATCTCTTCTCATCGATTGAAATGCAAAGTGGACACTTATTTTGAGACATCACAAAATAACAGTGTGGTCACTTATTATGAGACGGAGAGAGTAGTTATTACAATAAAAGAATATTATTTCTTCACTTAAAAAGTTTCTTCAACACTTCACGTGTGTTAAGTAAACTTCAAGAGTGTTAAGTATTATTTGTTTCATTAAGATGTTTTGGTTTTGAATGTGACAATCACATCTTATAGTATAGGATTGTACCTAGGTTATAGTGATCATACTTTCATCGAAAACAACTTTTACCTTACGCTGCGTTTTTGTGTTTGTTTTTCATAAGAAAAAGAAAGTAGCTGATAGGAAACGATTTTGTTTTGTGTTCTCTAGTTCGTTTAGCAAGAAAAAAGGATATGGAAGGAAACTAAGGGAATATTTGGACACAAAAAATATTTTTATAATCTTTGTTTTTATAATAAACTGTGAACTTAAAGTCGCGGAACAAAAAAATATAATGTTTAAACAAGTCAAAAGTATTAAGCTGACAAAAAATACAAAATAGATAATGATAAAAAACTGTGTTGTATTGTAAACAGTAAGTCAAAGGGGGTGAAGGTTGTAGAAAATACAAAATGAGTAGACATGTGTGTATTAAAAACACAACCCAATTGTTTATTTTGATATCTGACATAATCAATATTATTGTATCAGTGCTAAGTGCCAACAAGTTTTGTTCACAAAGTAATGCTATTTAGACCTGCAACACATGGCTAATGCATAAATCACTTGTACACTTGTATTATGCATTTTCTCTCTCCAAATTTTCACCAATCATTTTTTAAAATCAACCAATCAAATCATTAGATATATTTGTAGACATGATTAGTAGGCACAACAATCATTTTCTTTCTCTATCATTATACTACTTTATATCGTCTGATAACAAGTGTTCAATTTCAATATGAACAAAGTATTAGGAAACTGCACTTACTTCACTATTCACCAATCAAACATCATATATTTCCACCAAAATCTCTTCTCATCGATTGAAATGCAAAGTGAACACTTATTTTGAGACATCACAAAATAACAGTGTGGTCACTTATTATGAGACGGAGAGAGTAGTTATTACAATAAAAGAATATTATTTCTTCACTTGAAAAGTTTCTTCAACACTTCACGTGTGTTAGGTAAACTTCAAGAGTGTTAAGTATTATTTGTTTCATTAAGATGTTTTGGTTTCGAATGTGACCATCACATCTTATAGTATAGAGGTACTTGAGAAGTCTGAATAGTTCAACGTTGTTTGTTAATATGGTAAAATGTTTAAATGGTTAATGGTGTCAAATTTTGCAATTTAAATATGAAAAATATTGTATTTATATGTAAAAAAAACTCACTAAATGTTTCAACAATATTAATTGTATATTTATGTCAAATCGGTAAATTTATTTATGTTTTATCATACATATATATGTGCTTAAGTCATAAATTTGTAACACATTCTTCGTTACATTTTTGTAAAACAAGAAAGAAAAAATAAGAAAAGTTTATGTATATATAATATAAGAAAAAGGATAAATGTATAAATATAATTGATAGCGTATCAATATTAACGGCCTAAGCCCATTAATAACTAGCTTATAAACCCACGAATTTTGCGGGTGTCTAAATAAAAGTTGTATATATAAAACAAAACATATTCATTTGTGATCTCGAATGTACTTTACAAAACAAATAATTTTCAAAGTAGTTTACTTTGCATAATAAATTAGTTTCGAAAGCATGAATAATGAGTAGTAGTTAGTCGTCTATATAACAACTTCTCATAAATGCACATTAAACTCCATTAGCTCTACAACAACATATTGAAGGAATATCAAGTAGGAAACTCTTCATTACGCACCTATAGTAAACAAATTAGCAATTCGACCCGTGTTGTTCATTCATATATCTTTATAAATAATTCATGTAGTCATGTGATATTTCAACTTTAAACACATCATATGTTTAATTCATAACAACTGTATTAGAACATTTTTTTAAATCAACATCCTAAAAATCATTGAGACGACATTACAGAAGATTATAAGAGTTCGTAAAGCAGTTTTAGGCCATTGACGAAAGGGGATTATATGCATCGTATTTTTGTAAGGGCAAGTCAACACCTTTTTATATGGTAGAAAATAGATTTTTTTTGTTAATCTATTATTAACTTAACGCTATTCTAAACACTTTTAAGATATCAAATGAAATAAAGATCAAAATAAATTTGGAACACCTGTCAAAGTTTAGACATAACATTACATAATAACAATCAGAAATAAATAAGTTTATTCTTTTTTGAACGGCAAAATTTTATTAACTAGCAAGGCGCTAGAACAAACATTACAAAGAAATCAAATGAGGGTTTTTAAGCCAAGCATCCCAAGAAAACAACCTTTTACGTCTATTATAACACCAATGAAAAGAATGTGACACGATATCGTCGAAGATCACCGAACGAGTAGGCGGGGTATATGATATGATTTACAACAACAACGAAACCCAATCCCGTCAGGACAAGGTATGAGGGAGGTGCAATGTAGACAGATCATACCTCTACCCTTAGGAAAATCCGAGGGTAAGGAGACTGTTTCTTAGGTAAATCTCTGGCGAAGAAAAATGATATGATTTACACACCTTCAATTAACAAACATTGATTCTATAATGTATTTTTTAGTCGACTTAAAGCATGCATATCTTGTGAGTATTGTAAATGTATACAAAAGATTATTGAAAACTTGACATATAAACAAAATGAAATGTTACTTAAATTTAAATTTTATATTGGATGACATTAGAAAATTACTGCTATGTACGATTCATTATTACAACAAAGAAAAAAGAAATAAGTTCAACCAAAACTCAGTTATTTTCACAATTGACCCAAAATATAATTTTAATATGAAATTTGATAAATTGAAAGAATAAATTTTTTTTTGAATTAAACTAAATAAGTATGTAACTAATTTTCAGGAATATTGTTACACAAATCTCAAAATGAGGGACTTAAAAGTAAATATCTTGTATTTTCACATAAACATTAGTGACATCATTAATGATGTCATTAGTGATGTAATTAGTGACATAAGGGAGATTCAAAAAGATTTTGTTTTATTATATATATATATAGATATAAGAAAAGGATAAATGTATAAATATAATTGATAGCGTATCAATATTAACGGCCCAAGCCCATTAATAACACGCTCGGATCAAGCCCAGAACAAAGGCACATCAACTAATCACCTGATGACGCCTCACTTACAAACCCAGGCCACACTTGGCCTGGCAACTTACCCTCTACGCATGACTACTCATGTAGGAGACCGTTGTCCCCCAACTACCGCTAACGATTAAGGATGTGTCATCCAAAACCTGAACAATGTGCACAACCAACACTCACTTGTATGAGCCAAGGAGAATGGTCACAAATGTCCTCCTTGTCTGCTCCCAGATGATCAACGCATGGCCTCCCCGTAGCCGTTGCTAAAGGGTTTATCTCTAAACCCTTATATTTCCCTATAAATAGAAAGCATTCACAACTTCCTCAAGTAAGTTCATTCACTTCGCATACAACCGTTACTCATAGTAACTCCCCACATCACAAAGATGGTTTGTTTAAGTGTTACTCGAGCTTCATGATCCTTATCTTACCATCGGGTCCTTACCATTCAACATGGGAAACCAAGCAACACAAACATCTCAAATCCTTTCTTTAAACACGTTTTACATACCATACATAAAGATAAGGCCATCCGCTAAAGACATGATACTTCACAGCTACAAATTATAAGCTTTCTTGACACTTTTCGTAGTAAAAAACCATAGAACGCCATTTTCTTTCCTTCTTTCACTTAGTTTATTAACCAAAAATGACCGTTGACAAACCCCCTCAAATTTTGGAACCAACAGAGAACTACTTTGGACACTTCTAAGTGGAAAGACTGGCTCATCTTGAGGAAAACAAACAAACTCAAAAAAATAAGAGTCATCACTCAGAAAGAAGCCTCACAAAAAAACCTATTGTGGGAAGTGCATGCAACCCATGACCACGTCAACTTTCATATAGCACCCTCCCATGACAAGCACCAAGCCATGCCTACTTTTCAAGTACAGCCTCCTCAAGAAATCAAGAAACTGGACAACTCAAGGAGTCCCAGGATATGGTCTTGGAAAAGCAACCTCTACGGGTTCGGGTTAAACAAAGGGCTAAGGCCCCGGGTTATAAAGGGAAGCAAGCAAAGCTTCACTCAGGCGACGCCAACTACTGCGGCTCGCTTATAACTATAAAACCCAAAAATTTGAATTTCATTTCATATTGGAAATTTTGAATATAACCTCAAGTTTATTAATAAGCATTTGAAATTAAAACTTTAGGTTATAATTTTGGGAAATTATAGAGATATAACATAAGGTATTTGTTTTAAAAAAAAACTATAAATGTACATATATGGCCGGCCCCATATATATAAAAAATAAATATTATGTTTTGTAATTTTGATTATTTTGTATATTACTTCCTTTTTATAAAAACTCTTTTTTAAGGGATAAGTATTAAAAGGTTTTAGCAAGTATTTTGTGTAATCTTTAAAATAGGAAAAAAATTTATTGTGTCCCCTCCTCCTTTATCTATAACCGGCCCTTAGGGGTAAATATACACCAAAATCTTTTATTTTTGTAATAAAACTTATTTGAGGAAAAGAGTGTAAAGGGATTAAGATAAACATTTGGTAATCTTCTAAATCAATAAGAAGATTTTGTCCCCCTCCTCTCCCCCTTTATAAGCCGGCCCTCCCCTCTCTCCCATTCTCATCATTCTCTCAAAATTCTTATTCCATAATTTTGTGTATTCTTCCATCAAAGTTCAAGCAAGAAGAAAGTTTAGGTGTTTTTGAGTAATCTTGGTGTGGTTTGATCTTCAATCTTTGGTGTGTTCTTGGTGTTTGATTTGTACTCCTCCCTCATTCCATAGGTAAGTCTTAAATTGTTTCATTCTTGTGTCACCATGATTACATATAAAACCTAAAAGATTGTAAGAAATTAAGTGTGTATATTCTTGTTAATTTCTCTAGGGTTAATCTAATTTAAAATGGTTTAATTACATGTTTTGAAACCCTAGATGGTTATTAATGATGCTATTAATAAAAGAATACAAGATTAGAAACCCTAGGGTGGTTTTAATGGGTGTTGATTAGAGTTTCCATGGTCAATAATTCTGGGCAGAATTTTAGGTCGTGTTCAACGGAGTATATCTTAATGATAAAAATTGGTATTGACATAATTCTTGAGTCTAAAGTGAAGTTCAATGAATCTAGTTTCTGGAAAATCCGCGTCATGTCAATTGGAGGTCGGGAAGGTCGATTTTTAGATTTTATAAGATTAAGTGTCGAAACTGGGAATTCAGTCCAAAAAATTTAGTTGTAGTATTTGATTTTTATTTCTCAAACCATAATGAATTAGCATTTGAAATTTTCGTGGGATAATCTTCACGATATTAGCTACATCCATGATTTGTTTTAGATTTTTTTGAGTTGTCTAAGTATGGTAAATACGTGTCAACTTTTCAAAGGTTCTGCCAGGTCAACATTCGGGTCAGTTTAGGATAACAAGGGTCAAAGGGATACTTAAACATGAAAATAAATTAAACCAATGATCATGGGTGTACTAGACACATGTGGGAACCTCTGTGATTTTTTGTAGAATTTTTGGGAGTCATTTAATGGGTCTTTAACACCGGGAAACTTGCTTAAAAATGTTGGCAGATTTTGGGAATTTAGAAAGCTCTAATTTAGTTACCTTAAGTGTTTTAATTGATAAGATTAAGTAATAAACTTATGAAATAAGATAGATAATAATATGTAATCATGGATTCTTGTAGATTCGGTGAAGGTGTTGTGATCTTTTCATTTCTCTCTGATTGCTTATTCGTTAAGGTACAAATATTCCGTCCTTTTAGTAAGGACACCTCTTGACTTGATCCTTCATTATCTTAGCTATTTGATTCAGTTGATATTCGTTTGATATCCCGTTTGATTTGCTATCCGTACTCATGATTCATTTGATATTCATTGATATTCTGTTTGATTCGATATTCGCAATTATGATTCTGTTGATCTTTGTTTGAAGATTATTAGTATCTTGTTCACTTATATCTTTTGCTTTAATCTTGCCCGATTATCACTTGAATCTGCCTAGTTACAGATTACAAAGACTATGATTGCTAATAGATCTTTATTGATTGTGTAGAACTATGCATCAATGAGAGCCTGGGTGGATGCTATCCTGAGTGCCTGGTTTTGGGTTAGACACCCAGATGATGGTGGTAAAGGTGGTGAATGTGCAGGTGGAGCCATGCACCTAGCAAGGCGCTCCCCTGCAGAGGGTGGTGATAGTGATATAGGTGGTGATGGTGATGGAGTAGTCATGGCCAGAAGTCTCTCAACCTCTGCCTCTGGTGGAAGGGATATGGAAGTCTGGGGTCGGATGGTAATCCTAGCCCCAATGGTAATGTCAGTGGAGGGTGGTGGTATAATAGGCTCTGTTCCCTCAGGTGGGAAAACAGGCTCATCAGCAGGTATGACGGTAGAGTCAGCCGGAGCTAAGTGCTCCTCCTCCTCCTCGTCCTCCTCATCCTCCTCGTCCTCATCCTCATCCCTGGCGTCATCCCCAGATGAATCGCCGTCATCATCATCTCCATCATCTCCCCCGTCCATAGGATAGTCAACCGGTCCATCCTCTGTCTCATCATCCTCGTACTCCTCCGGATCCTCCTCGGGATCCGACTCAGTAACATATCCGGGTGACTCAGTAGTAGGTGAATCAATAGGTGGTAATGGCTGTTCCTCAGCCGGGAACTCATGGTCATCCTCTAAGGGTATGTACTCGGGGTATATAGGCTCCGGTACGTAGTCAGGGTCATGCGCCTGTATGAACATAGGCTCACGCTCATCCTCGTCCTGAGGAACTGGTAGTATCTGTGGACCTAGTATGTAATCTGGTGACGGTGGGGCTACTGGCTGTAGCGGGAGTCCGTCGTATCCTAATACGATGACCCGTGGTATGTCTCCCTCCGATACTTCCTCATACTCGGCTCCCCAGAGAGCTCTGCCGGGCTCAGAGTCGGAGTAGACGGAAGTGTAGGTAACATCTGACGTCGCTGAAGACATGGTTACTGCAAAAAGTAAAATAACTTATATAAGTATTTCTTATAAGAAAATTCGATATGATATGTAAGGCTTTAATAATAAAGTCCTTATAGTAATATACGTAATATTTATATACACGTATATTAATCAGGTAAGCACTTAGTACCCTACTAATGCTTTAGCAATGCATGTCATATAAATATATATGCGCTAGAAGTAAACAAGTAATGCATGTATGTCCCTCACAAATCCCATTTGTGAAAACAGTTTTGAAAATGGTTATAGTCCAGACAAAAACTTTTGACCTGGTTCCCTATAACCTTGGCTCTGGTACCAATCTGTAACACCCTCAAATCTGAGTATGCAGCGGAATGTTGAATATCCGAAGGCGTTACATTATTGGGTCAATAGCACAAGATCAGAGAACGACTACTAAACGTGTCGTTTGAAAAAGATACATTGGATTAACAAAATACTTGTTTGTTACATAAGCTCATGGCTTCAAATGGTTCAACAAAATAGATAAAGATTTCGGTTTATAACAATTGTCCCCAAAGTGTAATAAGACCCCAAATCTTAAGTGTTGACTCTTCAATTATTGACTCCCAATGTATCATCGCACCTCGTGCCTTATTGACCTGAAAAACATGCTTAAAACGTCAACATAAAGTTGGTGAATTCATAGGTTTATGTAAATCAATGGTAGGACCGCAAGATTTTCCCCAACCTACGTGGCAGTCTATTATTGGTCCATTGGTGATCCAGATGTACACATTTTCATCCAACGATCCAAAATTCAAGGCAATGTTTAAAAAATGATGATCAAGGGCTCAAATCAGCTGGGATGACTCACTCTCTCACCAAACTAACACATTTGAAGGCCAAGCACAGCTATAAAAGGAGAAGAGATCATTCAGAGAAGAACAACTAGGAGTAGGAGTAGCTTAGGGTAATTTAGCTTTTAGCTTACATGTTTTTCAGCTTAAATTTCATGTAATTTTACTTTGCAAGTATTGTAATCCTTCAAGTTTTTAATAAAATTCAGTTTCATTTTAAATTCAAACTTTCTCTTTATGCAATTTTGTTTAAAATCATCATAAGCTCTTTATAAGCTCCTGTTTAAGCTACTCTTACTCCTTAAGCTCATTATAATCAGTTAAGCTTTTAAAAGCTTAACTGAGCTTAGTTACTCATTTCCTCACCTAAATTTACCTAAGCTTCAATTATGGATGATAAGCTAACTCTGGATGAGCTTATGGCCCTTACCAGCTTGTCTATGACAAGCTGGAGCTTGTAGACTAGCTCATATTGAGCATATTGATCTCTGTTCAGCTGAGATCAAAGGTACACTTTACTTTTCATTATTAAAGCTTTAAATTCTGTTTTTTTATTGCTTTCAGCTTATCCTTGCTTTTCATTAGCTTAATTGTGCTCATTTAGTCTTTTCATAGCTTAATTATCTTAATCATAGCTTCTAGTAATCTGTCTTAAGTTTTCATATAGATTTACTTTAATTTTGTCATTAAAAATCCAAAAATATTAGATTAATGTGTAGCTTATTTGATGATTGTTATTTGATCATTTTAGTTGTTTTTAGCTGTTTGTGATATGGTATTGAAGTTTAACTCATTAGAACTCATTTTCATAAGCTAAAATTGATTTCATGTTTCTTAAGGAGTGTTTGGCACAAAACCTAAAATGGGTCAATATAGTAATTTTAATGGGTTTGGTCACTTAGTCATTTTTAACTAGTTATTTGAAGTAGAGTTAATCTGTTTTTCAAAGTTGATTAATTCAAAAGTGATTTCAAGTTGCTAGTCATAATTGGTTAGAATTTGAGGTTTTATAATCCATATCATCATCTTAATTGATTAAGCTTTCATAACCTGCCTTTAAATGTTATTGCCATCTTGTTTTTAACCCTTAAATGCAGTAGAACATAGAAGTTAGAGTGTGCTTTGGTTTTTCATTTTCTTAGGCCATCTATCATAATTTCCTTTAGTTATAGAAAGTCCTATTTTTAATATGACAATTAAGTTAGTAAAAGAGATTTTAGGATTTGAATTTTTTGTTCTTCAAGCCCTCTAAAAAAAAAAAGGGGAGAGCTTTAACTCCGTCCTGTTTTTTACTAGGTTTTAATTTTTGAGCTTATTTTATGGCTTATCTCTAGGCCTGCTTATAGCCCCTTTGAAACTGCCAAATCCAAAAAGCTTCCCCTGGTGCTGAAATGCTTAGTTTATATACAAGCCTCTTTTTGCTGCTTTATTTTATTCCTAATCTTGGTTTTCTTCTTTGTAGATATAAAGGTACCAGTAAGCTAGTCGTTACATTAAGTAAAACTTTTTTGTTGCTTAAAATTAATCCCAAATCTTGCCTCTTAGGACTATTTTGTCTGCCATTTTGTGGCCCATCAGGTGCTTATCAGCTTGTTTCTACGAACCAATTTGCTTGCTCTCTTGAGCTTAATTGTTGTTAAGTCTGCTTATTAGGGTTAGTAGGTATTCTGCTTTAGCTTATTTGTTATTTGCATTTGCTTCTTTGCCTTAGAATAAGCCCTCAGTTAGCTAATTTTAGGACTTAGTGTAATATTAAGCTAATCTGCCCTCTTTCAGCTTATTTGCACTTTCCTGTTTGCTTTTCTTGTTTCATTTTGCTTTTTAGTACTTATTAGGTGTATTTAAGTCCCATTATTTGCTTATTTTCCTTTTTCATTTGCTCATTATTCTAAAAAAGCCAAAAAGAAATGTCATTTTTCCTTTAGTCTTAAAAAAGCATTTTGTCTTTTTTATAAGTGCTTTTTCCTGCTTAATTTTCAGTTTTTAGAAAAAGTGTTTTTTTTAAATTTGCTTATTTTTATGTCCTTTTTAAGTTTTAGTAAAAAGATTTTTAAAAAAATGTTTAAAAAAAAGGAGGCCATGGGGGTCGAACCTATGACTCCCCTTTACAAAGCCAACGCCTCACACACCACACACAACTCCAACTACCCTTGGGTCTTTCACGTGTTATATGTTGCACAAACAATGTACTTAAACACGTTTTGGCCCAATAAGCTTTAAGTTGTTTTTGATTTTTAACAGCTTATCGCGATAAGCTGTGTTGTCCAACTTAATTTTCATAGAATCCTCACACTTAGCTACGTTCTGTAATTTTTTAGATTTTTTATAAAATCGTTTAGTATTTTTAATATTTAATTTAGATTCAAATCGTTTTTAATTCATATTAACACTTTTAATCCTTAACTTTCATAAGTAGTCTTTTTACTCCAAGTTTATACTTAACCATTTTCACATATAAACCATAAGTGTACAAGTGTATTTCTTCCAATATGACTTTATTTTAGTGTTCAAGTAACATGATTAAAAGTCCATAATCAACATTAATATGTCATTTGTCTTTCTTTTACTTGTAACATATTATGTAACTTTATAAACCCTAATTAATACATAATTATTTTTATGCTTAACCAAGAGTGTAAATCACTTATGTGTCCATTTTAACATGATGTCATTAACATCATAAGATATATAAAAGTGTACAATATGATGACAACAAGTAAAAACTCCTTTTTACATGATCAAAAAGCCCTAAATGGTGATTTCACTACATATTATCATATATACACATAAAATCATATTTATAAAATAATGAGAGTTTTAGATAACCTTATATGAGATGAAGTATGATAGAAAACAATAGCTAAACCCTTGTTTAGCTATCAACCCAAAGTTAACAAGCTTAGAAAACCCTAGTTTTCTTTTAAAAACCCTAGCTTTCTTCCTTTTCTTCAACACTTGAAATGATTAACCAAGGCTTCAAAATACTTTAAGGTATCTTAGATATGTTATATGAGAGTGTATAAATGAGGTAGAAAAGTTTGTATGGATTTGGTAAATGAGTAGGGGTGAGCCGTGGGTTGGCTAGAGCACAAAGGAGAGGATTTTTTTGCTTTTCTAGTTAAGTGTAAGACTTGTATGTTTTTCTATCTCAAGTATACATGTATATAAGGCAAGTCTTGGTCAAAAAGTATGAAATAGTTAGTCAAGAACACATTGAGGGTTTTAGGGATCTTGTATTCTTGGTCTTTGGTCAAAGAGACAAAGTATGGTAAGGTTTAATGAGCAAAAGATGTACAAAGACTAGTTGAAAGATTTTTCTTATATTTCTTTGTATAATTTGCTACAAATTCGGCATATGTATGATATATATGATATATTTTTGTAACTTTTATGTATTGGGTATAAAAGTGGGTATTTGTTGAAGCGTAGAAAAGTTTTGGTGGTTCCGGGTATGCCTAAACGTATTTTATCGCGAAACGTACACACTTTACGTAACCGATAAAAATAAAATAAACAAAGACCATAATTATTCTCAAAATAATTATGTAATACTTGATTGATGTAAACGCTTAATTTTTTGGTGCTCGTTTACATTGAACGCTAACTTTTAGCCTACGCGATTTAGCTTAACATTTACGATTTAAAACAAACGCATACAATATAAAAGATAAATAGTAGATTTATCGACGTCGTCAATGACTTGAAAACACATGGTGTTATAACTATTGTGGTAGCTCAAGCTTATAGGCAATAGTTCAGACTCTCTCGATTACCTTGAAAGGACCGACGTACCTAGGGTTTAACTTCCCTCATTTGCCAAAACGCACAACTCCTTTCCAAGGTGAAACTTTTAACATGACCTTGTCACCAACTTGAAATACCATTGGCTTACGTCTAATGTTCGTATAGCTTTTCTGTCGGTCACGAGCGGCTTGAATCCTACTTTTGATTTGGACGATCTTCTCGGTGGTTTCATGAATTATAGCAGGACCAGTAAGTTGAGCATCTCCAACTTCTGCCCAACATACGGGTGATCGAAACTTTCGTCCATACAGTGCCTCAAATAGTGCAGCCTTTATGTTGGTATGGTAACTGTTGTTGTAAGAGAATTCTACTAACGGTATGTGTCTATCCCAATTCTTTCCAAAGTCTAACACGCAAGCGCGCAACATGTCTTCCAAAGTTTGGATTGTCCTTTCACTTTGACCGTCGGTTTCAGGGTGATAGGCCGTACTCATGTCCAATCGGGTTCCCAAGGCGTTATGGAGTGCTTGCCAGAATAGTGAAGTAAATCTATCATCTCGATCGGAGATGATAGATACAGGCACACCATGTCGGGTGACTACTTCCTTCGTGTAAAGCTTCATTTTATTCTCCATGGGATCATTTTCCCTCATTGGTAGGAAGTGAGAAGATTTTGTAAGACGATCAACGATTACCCAAATGGTGTCATAACCGTTTGCCGTCTTAGGGAGTTTAGTGACAAAATCCATGGTGATCTTCTCTCATTTCCATTCTGGAATCTCCGGTTGGACCAATAAGCCAGAAGGTTTTTGATGCTCTGCCTTGACTTTAGCACATGTCAAACATCTGCTAACATAAGTGGCAATATTCGCCTTCATGTTAGGCCACCAATACAACCGCTTCAAGTCTTGGTACATCTTGTCTGAACCCGGATGAATAGAATACTTTGACTTATGAGACTCGTGCATGACTAGAGTCCTTAAGTCGCCATAACATGGTAACTGGTATGTGTTTAATTACACATACCTTTTCCATTAAAAACGGACTTAAATGACCAAAAACGTATCAAAAATACACTGTAT